>PVJD01005614.1:0-70869 GCA_004026545.1 Mormoops blainvillei | reverse complement strand
AATTAGCTATTAAAATTTCTCCAAGGGGAAAGATGAGAAAAATATATTTGTTTCCTCCACAATTAGCCTTATAGCAGGACCTCTGGCTATTCTGGGGAGTGTGTTTCATTTCCATTCATACCACTTAACAATGATGCTATAATATGGACAGACATCTAAAGCTTCACATTGCCAAATTGTTTGAAGGAAATTCAAATGATATTTAAAGAAGAACAGAAATGATAGGTCCACTGATCTCTGGATAGCTACTCAAAAAGTAGAAGATCCTATGGGGTCCAATGAACCAAAACATCCATTTCTCAGTTCCTTGACTGAAAAATGATCTCCGCTCTGATTATTTCTTTGCCATTTGACTCCTATGAGGCTCGTGGAAGCAGCCAAGATAATGAGAGCTTGGAATTAAGAGTATTTTTGTGACACTGATAAAGCATGAATAGGCTGTGTGACTTTACAACAGTAAAGGAAAAAATCAACTTTATTTTTTTTCAGTTGAATTTATTGGGGTGACATGGGTTTGCAAAACCACACAGGTTTCAAGTGCACTACTCAGTAAAAGATCACCTGCATGCAGCATCGTGCACCCACCACCCCAAGCAAAATTTCTTTCCATCCCCATTCCTGTCCCCCTGCTTTGCCACCTCCACCTCGCCCCTGCCCCCTCTTACCCTCTGGCTGTCATCACACTGCTGTCTGTGTCTGCGTGTTAATGTGCATGTTCTTCGACTAATCCCTTCACCTTCTTTCATCCAGTCCCCCCACACCCCTCCCATTTGACAACTGCCAGACTGTTCCATGTACCCATTGCCTCTGCTTCTATTAAGAAAAAGTCAATTTTAGACGCTCATTTAAAAAGTATAGGTGGAATGTAAAATGTTTATACAGTGATAACCTGAAAAATCCACCCTCCCTCCCACCCCACACCAAACACTGCTTTCTCTTAGGTTCATTCTTTCCTTCTCCTGGTTTTTCTTGCTGTCACACTTGCAAACACACACATACTCTTTGATCCTGCCAACTTTTCTGCTTAACACATTTCAAACATATTGTTATAAGTAAATCCAAGGAAATAAGTCCAAAGAGTCTAGATTCACAATGCTGGGCTAATAACATTCTTCTAAACTGGGAAGTAAAATGAGCATCCTTCAACTTTCGTCCTAAATTTTCAGACATGTTACCAAAATAAAAGGTGATTCTTGGTAGTCAATTGCAGAAATTTGACTTGTGTGAAATTTAAGTCAATAAAAAATATGAGCCAAGAGCCCCTGCTGAGCACATGGGCTAAGGGTGTGCATTGGCCTCTGCTCTAAACTCTGCCAACATGACAGGAAAATATATCTTTTTTTAATGTTAAGGTATAAGCTCCCAATGACAAAATGAGAAAAGAACCAACTAGTAGATGAGAAGGGTCAGTGCATTTGGAGCAGTCAGTGCATTGGAAGGAGGAAAGTGCACGGAGACATGGTAATTAGCATACATATACATGTTTGCATAATGAGTAACAATAACAAGCCTCAGGAAAATCTCAGGACTCAGAGGCCAGAGATACCATGGAGAGCAGAGGTGGGACTCTAACATGAAAACCAGGAGAATGGTTGAGGGCGACATATGGACCCACAGCCCCCCTTTTTATACCCCAAGTAGCTAAAGATTGCCCTAGACCCTACCCTGACAGGTTTAATCTCTTGAGAAAATGAATCAGAGAGTGTCCAGACTTAGAGCCCCAGGCATGATAAAAGGCGGGAACAAGGCACACAACTGAAAATGGAGAGATGAAGTGAAAAATCTGTATATTGAATGGTGAGAGTTTCCTGCCCCTTTTTCTACCCATTCTCAGAACAAGTATAGCCAACTGAGAATACCCCAGGCAGAAGACTGAAGGACACTCACCTCCAGAATTAAATAATCCAAGAGAAAAGATGTTGTCATTTGGAGTCTCCCAATGCAGTGATCACCTCTGGATCAGCCTGCCAGTCAGTGAGCCTCACCTAATCATTTATTTATTTTTCTTTAAGATTTAATTTATTTTATTTTTAGAGGGGAAGGGAGGGAGAAAGAGAGGGAGAGAAACATCAGTGTGTGGTTGCCTCTCACGTGTCCCCAACTGGGGACCTGGCCTGCAACCCAGGCATGTGCCCTGACTAGGAATCGAACCTGCAACCCTTTGGTCTGCAGACTGGTACTCAATCCACTGAGCTACACCAGCCAGGGCCCAATCATTTATTTTTAATGACTCCCTCTTAAATACAAACAATAAATGTTCATTAGACATGAAAGATAGAAACAAAAACGGAGAAAAGGAAATTTGAGGAAATATAGTCAAGTAATAAAGGAATATTTTTCAACCAAAAAGAGTATCCAGAGCGAGAACTGGATACTCTTTTAAAAAACAAAGAACATTCAAAGGACAAAAAAATAAAAATAGGGTCAACAAAATTAAAATGTGATAAAGAGTTTAAAAAATCAAGTGTAGGAAATCTCCTAGAAATTAGAATGAAAAAACAAAATTTCTCCTCTAATGGGGGGGGGGTGGAAACTAAGAAAATAAGAAGATTCATTAATGGCCATGCATAATAAACACCATTTTAAATTAAGCATTTATAATATGTGTACATTTATTAATATGATAGTACATTAATGTACCAGTCCTTTGTAGAGCAGATAAAATTGGTTTGTATCAATCTCTTCAACATAAGAAAATTGCCCAGAACTGAACTGAGCCTTTAGATGAAGGACACACTGCAGCCTAAAACACTGAGTTAAAAATGACCCACAAATAGAGGGGGGAAAGGAAATAGATTAGAAGTAAGAATAATATTAAACTTCTCAACAGCAAACCTAGATGCTAAAAGTAAATAGAGATATAAAGAAAATTATTTTCAACATAGAATTCTATACCCAGCCAAACTATCGATCAAATATCAGAATAAAGACATTTTCAGATACACAAACAGTCATAAAAATGTATTTCCCTTTTAAAGGAACTCTTGGAGAATGGGATAAAAAGGGAAGAGACTGAAGATAAGAGAACTGTGAAAAGACACCCTGGGATGACTGACAACTGCACCCCAAGCCAACAAAGCAACCAGTCCAGCAGAGGACTAGGGAGAGAGCTACCTAGGAAAACAGTGGAGATGAGTGCTTGGAACTGTTTGAGCTTTTGGAAAAAAATATTAGTAATATGTGACAGATTTGAGCTATTGGGGAGGAAAATGGAATAAGCACACAGAAATCTAAGCAAATGAACAAAATGAAGCTATTGTTGACTAGAAAAGAAAAGGAAAGGAAACAGGTACAAGATGGTTCCGTTGTAATACTTACATAATCATAATAATGCAAACACTAACTATTGATTTAACCAAAAATTGTAATGTCTCTATTAAAGAGATGGGAGAGGTGTAAGGATGGAGAGTGCTAAATTCCCAGCCCCTTAATAAGAAGTAACTGTATGTCCAAAACTGATGAATCGAGAAATAGCAGAATAAGTATACTAAAGGAAAGAGTTGAGAAATGCTTTCTTTTACAGTGTAGAGAAGACGGTCCAAAAATGAAGCATTTTATTATATGGCTTTTAGTACTCTTTGATAGAAAATTAAAATTTACTTGTAAAAATCCCCAAGAAATAAATTAAAATATGGTTTATGGTATAAAATAAAGAAGGTAGAATATGGCCTAAGACTCATAGAAACATGAGTTTGATCTCTAATTCTTGCACCTTTATACTGGTTACCTTTGAATGATCCATTAGCCTCTGGGCCTCAGTTTTCCCACCTATAAAAGGGGAACAGCCCAATGACTTGCCCTTGCCCATTTCAGAGCTGAGATGAGGGGCCAAACAATAATGTGCAAAAGCACCTACTAAATGGTAAAGCACTATGTAAACTTTGATTTAATTTTCATCAAAAACCAATTACTCTTAGGAACAATCAATTCTAATCCCATGTGAAGGAAAGGATTTTTGAAAGAGATTGAGGTTGATACAAAATACAAAAACACAAAGAAGCAGGCAGAGCTATAAGAAAGCCACATTATTTTAAAGATGGATCTAGTACACTTTACAGACCAACTGCTGGGACCCAGAAAAGTGAAGTGTCTCATCCAAATTCACAGCAGTTGCAAGTGGCAGAGCTAAGTCTAAAACCCTAGTTCTCCCGAAATGTAGCCCAGTTTTGTTTTTTGGTTTTTGTCTTTTATCTTATAGTTCAAGTTAATAAGAAAACTTCTCAAGTTAATTGAAGTCATCCTGGCCTAGCTCCAGAAAAAGGCCTTTCAAAGCTCAGTAAAGACAGTGACTTGCTTAGCGTCACACAAACTAGCAACAACAGAGGCAAAATGAAGCCTAACAAAAGACAGGAGCCAAAGAATGAACCTTAAGCCGAAAACCTGGAACCAAATGGAAGTTTACCAGCACAGCTAAAGGCAGACATTAAAGACCCAGGTCAGGATCTGCAACATACACATTATCAATTAATATTAGTTAACTGGCTGACAAAAGTTCCTGCCGAAGTACGGAGAGAAAAGCCAGAAAGGAAACAGGCATACAAAAAAAAAAAGACACTTTGAAAGGCCAAGTCAGCAGCAAAATTCTTCTTGAAAATGGAGGTATAAGAATTTGCTTTACTAAATGGAAGAAGGATGTGAGCAAGAGAGATGAAAAGCAGAGGAAGAAAGGGCATGAGGGCATGGCCCAGTGATTGACAAAATGTGTCAAGAAAGGGTGTCTAAATTTGGAACTCTCCAAGCCATTACAAAACATCTAATAGGCTTCCCTGCCCTCTCCTCACTGGGACAGTGTTGAAAGAAATGAGGACACGGGGAGGATAAAAAGCCCAGGGACCTTCTCCATTCCATACCCAGCAAATCATTTGCTGTTACTTTCCTTTAAGAAAAAGGAGAAGCCCTGGCTGGTGTTGCTCAGTGGATTGAGCGCCAGACTGTGAAGCAAAGGGCCGTCAGTTCAAGTCCCAGTCAGGGCACATTCCTGGGTTGCAGGCCAGGTCCCCAGTAGGGGGCACATGAGAGGCAACCACACATTGAAGTTTCTCTCCCTCTTTCTCTCTCCCTCCCCCTCTCTCTAAAAATAAATAAATAAAATCTTTTTTAAAAAAAACAGGAAAAGGGAGGAAAACACTCAAAATATAGTTGTCAATAAAAACGAACAAAAGTTCAGTTTGAATCAGGTAACAAAAAAGAGAATATCACTCTTTTATATTCAGAAGCCATAATTTTTCCCCAACGGATAATTCTAATTTCTCAGGATGACTCTTAATAATCACTGCAGTATGCTGCATCATCTTACAGCCAAATAAACCAACTTTCAGGAGGTTCATACACTGGGAGAGTGTCATCAAACACAGAGAAGCACTTGTGATTATGAGTAATAGAAAGGATTATGTTTGAGAGAAATCCAGCAACTGCTACAGTCAAACTCTTAACACACTGCCCACATATAGATAAACCAGGTAGAATTTCTGTAAACCTTTAGTTAAGTGGAGGTTTCTTTCATGTTCCCTCTGTATAAAGAAAAAGTGAGTTGCATAAGAAAAACAGGAAATACTTAAAAAAAACAAAAGCTCCCAAGTGAAATAAACAATTCATAAGAATAATAACATACTAGCTTTGAGAAAGCTGCGTGAGGTCCTGACACAGGAAAATATGTTTATGTTTACAAGGAAAAGAGCACAAAAAAGAATTATGGACCCTGTGATCAGGAGAGACTAAGCCATCAGAATGCAGTGAAGTTTCCTTGAACAGATCTCAGAGACAAAGAAGAACCACAAAAAAGCACACATATGAAAAAAAAGAAAAGAAAAAATATCTGACAAATGATAGCCAGACCCCACAAATCCCGATAACATGACATTCTACTTATTAAAAACATCAGTCTTGGAAGACTCCAGGCACAGTAATTTTGAAAATGTACACAAATAAATTAAAACCAGCCTTATGATTCTTCTTATTGTGAGTCCCTCACGCATACCCCTCCGCAAAGCTGAAGTGAAATTTTAAATTAAGCAAACAAACAAACAAAGTCAACATGAACGTTGCTGATTTTAAACAAGAGCCCCAAGTTCTCCATTTTTTTCATTAGAACATAGCCTGAAGCTCTTTCTGCACATGAAGAGGACATATGTTTTTCTAGGAAAATTGTTTCTACAGTAAACAGGGAAAATGTTATATCTACAACCAGGAAGCACGTGAACGAGTTGTATTTATTAAATTATCGAAACCACTTGGTAACAGACGTTTTTGGACATGCTTCATGGCCACGTTCTTCATCGCCGGACACAGTCCTTTAGTTTGAGGAGCTAACACAAGGTAGTGACTAGAAAGCTGACAAAGAACCAGGAGACCCAATCTCCACAAATCAACAGCGTGCCTCACCTACCCCTCAGGTCCTTCATTTGTAAAACAGAAAAAATATTGGCCCTCCCTTATCGTTATTGGAGGGATCAAAATTCCGAATGAGGTATCAAAGTTGTTTTAAAAGCTGTGACGCCCTATTTGACAGTGTCTCCTTTTCTTCCTTCCTGGAGAACACCACTCTTGGACCCAGTCGGACCACATGACACGAGAGAGCTGGAAAGCAAGCTAAGTAATCCCTCTGCATCCTAATGGTCCCCTGGCCTGAGTCTCAGGTGGCAGTCACCTTACAGCCCTTTACTTTATGCCCACATGAGGTAAGTGACCACATGTGTGGAGTGACCGCAGCCACCGTTGGAAGGCTCCAGAGAACGAAAACACCACCCCAACAGTCCAGCCAAAACTTGAAACTCCAGCTCAGCGATGTGGTCCTTCAGCTGAAGCATTTGGGTGGAACTTGCTCTATTGCAAATGCCGTTGAAGGGCTTGCACACTTAGTCTGACCGGCCGTTATTAACCTCTGAGCATGAATGACCTTTACCGTTTCCTGAGACAAGCTTAGATACGGAATATAAGAAAAGTATAGCTGTATCATCCCCATTGCTACCGCATCGACCCCTCCCCAACCCAGAACACACATGCAACCCCCACGTACTGTGAGTATTCTTACTAGTCGGCCCAATCAAAGAAAAATGACTGTGAGAAGTTACTAACCCCTTTTATAATTTATAGTATAACATCGTGCCCATAGCGGGAGAGTTTATACTTTTAGATAGAAGACCAATGAGGGAACAAACACAAAGGAATTAAATACTCATGGTGAGACTTTAGATGGAGCAGCTCCTGAATGGAAGATTTGACCTCGAGTCGACCAGGATGGGTAGGTATTTTACCTTCTGCCATGTGGAGGTTGGACTGGCAATGGGATTTTGGCATCTGGAACTACACAATGAGTGAATGTAAGGGCAGAAATTAGAACAAAAGGGTAGGTCTTCCCTGGGAAACACCCTCCTCAAACTGCAGCCTGGCGGGGGATCACCAGCAACGGTCCTGAATGTTTTTAATGGCTAGGAGGACGCTTAGGGAAACGTCAGTCTCTCAGATTACCCCAAATCTCTTCTGCATAAATAATAACATCATTACCGACAGATTCTTGGCTCAACCCATTTTCTTTTAAACATGCAGACTAGTCAAAATGAAATATTTATTAGAGAAAGTTTGGAAAGGGTGAAACTGGAAATGATCACTCAAATTAAGAAAAAAAGTCAGCTTCATTAAAAGGGAAAAAATATGGGCATTCTGAGCTAGCCAGATACCAAAAATATGTATGAATAAACAATAATCAGCAATACTGAATGGGTGTGATGGCTTTGAGGGTGCAATGACTCAAGGGAAACCACTGAAGACGGGAATGCCAACCACCCCCAACCCCTACCAGCACATGCTCAGAAGTCTTGTAGATGCCCGACAGTCCCCGCGGGTTGACAATATTATATCAGGTGGGAACATTTCCTCTGGCTTATGATCAGTATGTGCCCTTAAGCCTCAACACTTGCTAGTGCTCATTATTTTTCATCTAACTCTGTTGCTGGAAATGCTATCCTTGTTCATTTGAATGCCTAATCTTTCTGCACCATCCTAAACTATCTGTAGCAATTAATCAATGATTAAATTCATAAAGTTAATTGCTAGTTTTTTAAAAAAAGCTATTTTATTAGTTTAACATTTTTTCTGCTTTTTCATTTTATCAAGTGTCCTTTTAGTCCTTAATTATTAAAAAATGCAAATAAAAGTGCCCAATTATCCTTTCCTTTAACTTTTATTAATTTATAGCCCTACTCAGATTTCTACTGTTTTTCCCCCAACTAAAAAGTCCTACTCATTCACTTCTGGGTTCTGTCTTGCTACACTGGCTGTAATTATTGTAGCTACCCTTGTCTAAATTATTTTTATCCAGCTCAGTCATTTTTGAGATGAGGAAGATAAAACCGGAACTGGTCGTTCAAAATTAGGATGTGCACTTTAAAAATGAGCCTAAATTTATCATAATATTTTATAACCATTTTAAACCATGATGGTTTCTTATCTACTTATTTGATTACCACTGCTCTTAAAGATGTGTTCTTTGATCTATTTGTGATGGTGTCTGCATTCTCTTCCAAAATGGTTACAACTAACTTAATACCCATAAGGCTATTATTTAAATTATTTTTTTCTGAGATGCATTAGAATCACAGAATCTCAAGATAAATTTCTTCCTGTGGTATGTTCATCTACTTGGTTAGGCAAAATGTCTAGATACTTCTAGATTTCCATGGTGATGGGTTTTGAATAACCTACTACTCCTTTACTGTTTGTATCAGATAACTATGAAGAGAGATGAACCCTTAACTTTTGGGGGAAATTACCCTTTCCACATCCTCCACTGATAAGCCTTCTCACGCAGCCGTGTTTTGTACATAGGATTCTGCTCTCCTCAGCTGTCGATAATTACCAGAGACAAGCACCAGCTTGGGGGCACCAGTAGTTTTACAAAGGGACTTGGCACAAAAGCACTAATCAAACAGGAATGGACTGGGGCAATGAAATTCTCACTTTTGGGGGTTCCAGTTAGGAAATACAGGAAGGGTTAAGCAATTGAGAATAGAAACTAAAGTTGAAACTTTGTGCAGAAAGAAATCAACCGTTGGGAAGAGAAGGGACAAAAAAGGATGTAACTCCACTCATGAGAAGGTCAAAATTATAAGGAAGAAAAATTATAGATAAGCCGCAACTGTGACACAGAAAATGATAGCGTAGGAGATGAAGAGATTTCTCTCCACCAGTAATTAGACAAAGAACAAAAGCAGACACATGGAGAGCTGCTGAGTCATGTCGTTAACTGAACAGCAGCGCGATGAGCCACGAACCCCTGCTGCTGAGGATGCCAAGGCTGCCTTGGGTTCAAAGTGGTCGTTGAGTTCCACTCCCCATGGTTCCCATTCATGGATGTCCACGAGGCTCTATCTTGGAAATGTATTTTTATAGTAACTCTACTACTGAAGCTGGCTTGAGTGAGTCTGTGACCCTAGAAACCCCGAGAGCCTACTGATAGCACTGGCTCTGATCTGTTGTTTAGCTCAGGTACCTTCCATTACCAGCACTTTTTCCAGATTATGCCACCTGTCCTGCCTTGTGCCCCCATTCTGAACCCCCATACATCTTGGTATCATAACATCTATACCATTTTACATTCTAGAGTCTCCCTTTCTAGACAGAGAGCCTAGAAAAGGCAGAGACCGTGCCCGTATGGTGCTGGAAAACGGTTGGCACTTGAGAAACATCTGTGGACTAAAATCTATAACCTACACTTTGACCTGCACTCCTTCCTCCAGAGTGTTAACGAGTATATTCAACTTAGAAGTAAGCGTTAGAACATAAGCAATCCAATTTTAAAATGGGCAAAAACTTGAACAGATGCTTCATCAACAAGAGTATCCAAATGGCCAACCCGGAGTTGTTGTGAGGTTTTCCAAGGACGCGGAGCAACCGGAACTTTCATACGTTGCTGATAAGAGTGTAAAGTGGAACAACAGTAGGTTAAATATGTACATATATACATACACACACATTTACTAATCATGGTATACTCACGCCACAGACCATTAGAAATCAATGAAAAAAATCAACTGTGGTATTTGCAACACCCTGGATGACTCTCAGCAATATAATATTGAGTGAAAGAAGACAGGCACAGAAGACTATATACTGTATTATTGCTTTTAAATAAAGTTAAAGAACAGGCAAAAATATTGAATGGTAATAGACATCAAAATCATTGCAACCTCTGGGTGGGGACAACGACTGGCAAGCTCTGGAGTGCAGGAAAAGGTCTGTAACTTTATCTGAGTGGTGGTTACAGAGAAGTATATAAATCTAAAAACTCACTGAGCTATATATTTAAGATGTGAGCACCCTCCTGTAAGTATGTTATATACCCCAATAAAAAGGGGGGAAAGTGAGCACTGGGAAGCAGACACGTATAATCTTTCCTAGGAAATGTACTCTTTGCTAGTATGCTTTGTAGATTTACTTCACGTATTAACTTTTAAACCTTATAGAGCGTGTTTTGCTCAAAAACAGTACCAGTCCTTACAGGCAGTAGCATAGTATATTGGAAAGAATTGGGGTTAGAAGACCTGAGTTCCTCTAGCTAGGCAACTTGATCAAGCTAATGAATCGGAACTTCCGTTTCTTCACTCTTAATTCCCTGGGAAGTAATGAGAGGAGATAATCAGTAAGGGATATAGAGTGCTAAAGAAGAAAAGAAATCAAGAAATAGCACTGGGGAGATCAGGAGTGTGAGGAAATTGTGATTTTAAATGGAGTAGTCAGGGAAGTGTCCACTTAGTCTAAGTTTTCATCCTCCGTGGGCTACCCGCAAGAGAGGAAGCAAAATGCTTTAATATGATTTATCCACACATTCCTTATGTGGAGCCATTCCGATGACCCTCATTCATGGCATATACTCATCAGCGCTGTAGCCCCCAGGTCTCAGTCTTCCAGCCCTGAATCTCACCACCCAAAAACTCAGTCCTGCCTCAGAGGCCAGACAGAAAGTGTTTTAGAAACCTCAGCCCATTAAGGGGTAAGCTAGGAAAGTTACTTAAACTGAACTATAAAAGCAGCATCTCAGCAGTGATGGCTGAGCTCCTACATTTAGGTGACCCTAAACGCTACCCATCCTGCCATGCCAGGGTTAGACCTAACCAGACCTAAACAGCTCCTCCCAAGGTGTGGTCAATTGATGGCTAACTGCAATGTCCAATTAGCTCATAGAACGTGTGTGTTTCAAATTCAGGTTAAGGTCACGGATAGTTGAGTTCGCTGAGGCCCTGCTTCCCAAGCTGAACTCCTACAAATTCCAACCTTTTGGTTAGGTTTCCCCACTGTAACTACCTAGGATTTGTGGCAAAGATTTTTCTGGCAGATCTGCTCTTGAGCCTAGGTTTAAATACGCGTGGAGGGCAGTATTCTGAATGCTCCCTTCAGGCTGTGCCTCAGTAGGCTAAATCTAACTGCTCCTCATAACAGGTGTTAGCCCTGCAAGCACTCTTAGTCTCCTCTTCAGTATTCATGATTTTTTAAAAAAAATCATCATTTAAGACACTAATTTTTCCTGTTTTAAAAGATTTTAAAAAATCAACTACATGCCAAGAATGACAAATAATACAAGTTTTCTTTTTTGTAAAAAAAAAAAGTGAATGTTTTCAATGTTGGCTAAAGTATCAGTAGATTAATCTTAGATTTAAGGAGTTGGATGGAAATGGCTTCTTGACTTTCCTCTTCAAAAGGGGAGGAAGAGTTTACTTGAGAAATAGATTTTGACCCATATTCATGAATGTTTAAAAATCAAAATTTAGCATGGAAACTCCAATAGGATCAAAAGGTATCTTGGGATTAAAAGAACCTTTCAATTTTACTTGAACTCTGAATTGTACACAGGTGAGTGTTCAGTCATTCCAGAATCCTTTTAAATACATTACATTTAGATTTCTATTTTCTGATATCATAGTTAAAAACAGCTTTGATAAAAAATGCTTAGAATAAGTAGCATTCTTTAAATGCAACTTAAATTCAAATACTTGAAGAGCATTAATACACACAATGTACTTATCATAGATTCTTTAATTTTGATACTTATTGTCAGCTCATTGCATGTTGGCCAAACCTGTGGCATTAGACATAACTTAGAAAGAATATTTTTGTGTCCACCTGATCGATGGTCCACTTTGGCCTCACTACCTAAGATCTTTGCCTCTTTGTCAACACAGAGAACATTTTCCAACCATGTAGGAGCTGTGTCAGGACTTGGCTAAAAGTAATATTTTAGATCAAATTCAATAAACAATAAGAATCTTTTTGTTATACTAAAAATAGAGAAAACCGGAACTATTTCAATAAATTTCATAAAAATCTCCAGATGTGAATTTGACTTCAGAAGATAGTCTGTTCCTAATTTTAAGGGATTTGATTTGTTTTGCTTATTTTACAGCAGAAACAAATTTCCCCTGGCAATCAGGATTGATATTTTCCTAAACCATTTTTTTCTTAATTTTTCCTGTAAAGTGAAAACTACTTTAATTGACATTTATCACAAGACAGAATAAGAATCATTTCAGCTCTAAAATTTTGGAAGAAACACTTCCCATCTGTTTCAATAACCCAACTGGCTAATTACATTGCCAAGAATAACTTGTCACAAACAGAAAGACTATTCTTTGGAGGCAAACTCTTACTGCTTTATCTTACATCTCACACTGATTGATGAGCAATTTATAGAAAACTTATGATACTGACTTATGCCATGGATTTATTCCATGAATTAGGTCCCAAAAGGAATCACAGAACGCGGGTTAATAATTTACATCGCTTTAAAAACAGGGGATGGAGTACCTTGGTTAGTTCCCATTATGTCAGAGAAGTTGCATAAATTAGTCACATCCTGCTTCTAAGTTGTAGGCCCCTGGAGCCTGAGCAGCGCAGCCAAACAAGGGGACCAATGCAGGCAGTGTGCGGCAGCACCGGCAGCACCCGCTGTGATGGCAGCACGGGTGGGGGCAGGGGGGAGACAGGGAAGAGTGTGGGTTCCGATGCTGGGCTGCGTGGCTGCGAGTCCCCGCCTGAGCACTCACTCAGCAAATCGTGTACATTTCTGGCGTCTTGGATTCCTCGTCTGTGACACAGGTAGTTTAACAATAATAGTAACAACCTCATGGAGTTGTTGTTGAGAATTAAATTAGCCAGCGCATTTAAAGCTCAAGGACTATTAGCTACGCATAGGAATAATGTTGTTGCCGTTGTTGTTAGCATACTCCTTTGGGTGTGAAGTTTTCTGCTCTTCCAGAATCCTGCGGAGGGTCCTTTCTCGAGCTTTCATTACCACTGTGGTTCTCAACTCTGGCTGCACGTGAGAATCACCTAGGATGCGTAAGAAAGAGTGGAGAGGGAGAAAATAAAGCAACACCCAGGATCCACCAGAAAGAGATTCTAAATTAACAGGTCTTGGATAAGGCCCAGGCATCCAGTTTTTTAAACTTCCCCAGAAGCTTTCTAATGGACAGCCGGCAGAGAACTGCTGACTACTGGATCTTAGCAAGAAGAGCAGGAAGTCAGCTGGGAGCAAGCCTCAGGAAGAGGCGCGATAGTTCCAGAAAGGCAGGCAGGCGGGCAGGCAGGGAGTGCTGAAGACCAGGAAGGGAGTAAGCCCAGCCCGAGTGCGAAAAACCTTCCTGTGTTGCCCAGGAAGGGCCAGGCTAAGCGCTTGCATCTCAGGGCTCATTCTAGCATAATTTTTTCTTGATGTGATCCTCCGATTACACTTGAAAACCAAGTCTCCTGTTACCTGCACCCTTTCCTCTGCCTCCAACGGCAGTCTTTTATCTTTCGATGCCCCAATTTATTTATTTTTTTAAAAACTGATTTTAGAGAAAGAGGAAGGGAGAGAGAGAGAGAAAGAGAAACACTGAGTTGTTGTTCCACTTATTTATGCATTCGTTGGTTCATTCTTTTTCTTTTTTTAATCCTCACCCAGAAATATGCTTATTGATTTAACAGAGACGGAGAAATACTACTGTGAGAGAGAAACATCAATCAGTTGCCTCCCGTACGTGCCCCAGCAGGGGTGGATCCTGCAGTCTAGGTATGTGCCCTGACCAGGGATCAAAGCCGCAACCTTTTGGTGTATGGGTCGGCACTTCAACCAACTAAGCGACCCAGCCAGGTCACTGGTCAATTGTTTTATGTGCCCTGACTGGGGATTGAACCCATAGCCTTGGTATAGGTATCAGGATGACAATCTGACCACCTGAGCTACCCAGCCAGGGCCCGGCGCCCCCATTTTAAAAAGCACCAGAAGACTTCTTTGGACAGTCACTTTGTAAATTCTACAAGGAGTTCCATTTCTTTAGTGATAACTTATACCTCAGACAGATGGGCTGTAGTTACCATGATGAATGGTTTCAGCTCAGGACACTCTTAACCAGTAAATAGATGTGTTTGTTCTTCAGAAGGAATAAGATGCTCCAAACCTTGAGGATGAACTAGACTGTTGTTCTTGTTTTGTAATAGCTTCAAAAGCTCACTTTACTCTTAGCTAAAAAGAGAGGGAGCAGGGAGGGTGACAAGCATAATACCCACATTCAAAGTGTCAGAGAAATGGGCCATGTGGAAGAAGCAGAAAAATTGTCTTGCACATCTGAAGCTCTACAAAAACATGAAATTCTGAGCAATCGTATCCTTTCGTTTCTGTCTTTATTCCACATGTTTATTAAAGAAAAAATTTTTTAAGTTGTGAAAAGCACAAAAAGAGAGTTAAAAATGGCTCATAATTCCAATGCTTTTTTCTTTCTTTTATTTTTAGTACATACAGTGAAGAATGAAAACCTATCTTCCTCCACCGCTCCAAATGTAAACTTCCCCCCAAATATTTTCTATTTGTATAGTTCATAACTACATCTTAGCATTATCTTATGTTTCATAACTACATCTTAGCATTATCTTATGTTTCGTAAACACATTTTAGCATTATCTTATGCTAAGCACTTTAGGGAAATTATTTAATCCCCACAAGAACCCCCAGAGGTAGAGACTAGTAACCCTCCCCTTACTCCCATTTTAAAGGTGAGAAAACAGAGTCCCAGATAATTTACTTTACCCAAATTCATCTCTATTTTATTCCCCCTCTCAATGAAATTCATAAGAGTCAAATGTGAGGCCCAGAAAAATCAGTTTAACTTACCCGAGGTCACCCAGGGAGTAGTGGCAGAACCAGGATTTGAACCCAGGTAATGTGGATCCAGGGTCCACGCTGCCACCCAGCCTACTCTGTTGCCCCATATCATACCCGTGCTCCCTAGAGAGTTTCAAGTTCACTCTGGTAAAGCTAAGAGGCAAGTGAGAATAAGGATAGCGACTTTACTGCAATTTGTCTCAAGAACTCACTAAATCAAACTCTCACGGATTATTCTCCTATGCTTGTAAGTTTTATAGGGTCTAAGGGTTTCCTCTTTCATCGACACATCTTATTTCTGAGGCAAAGAAAACTTAAGTTTGGAACTATAAATGTTAATGCTTTGTGTCCAGCATAAAAAGTACATCATTAGGCCACGACCAGTGTGGCTCAGTTGGTTGGGCGTCGTCCTGCAAAGTGAAAGGTCATGGGTTCAATTCCTTGTCAGGACTCATACCTGGGTAGAGGGTTCCATCCGGGTTGGGGTGTATAGGAGACGCAACCAATCGATGTTTCTCTCCCTCCCTTACTCCCTCCCCTTCCCTATCTTTAAAAATAAATAAGTAAAACCTACATCATTAGGCTTCGGTAGTTGACTTTGAAACGAAGTTGAAATCACTTCAATGATATGGTACAGGAACCAAAGACTAAATTTAATGCCCTAGAACTGAACAAAGAGTTTCAATGATGGTGTAGATTATTCTGAGAGCCTTCTACTTAAGCAACATGACACCGTACAAAAGATGCAGCCTGTCATATTGTACTTCTGATATGTTGAGCTAAGCCAGAGCTAATGAGCATATAATCTGGGTTTAGGTCCATCAGCTCTGAAGTCTTCTAGCACTGACCCTTTTCTTTGGTTGATTTTTCTCTTTGTTATAGAGGGCTTTCAGTTGCAAATCATACTTGAAATACATTTAAGATATACACTGTATACTGGCAGCATATCCTGCTTCTCTTACAAATTATAATTTGTTATAGAAACCATGTTAACGTATGTAGAAGGAAACTTTAAATAAAAACATATCATCCACAATCATACTATCAAACCACAGTAGTTCTCATTTTTCTCTACATCTGTCTAGTCTTTGTCTATAAGCTCACACATTTTTTTTTAAAATCAATAAGTTTACATTTAAAGGAAGAACTGGGTCCCTCATATAGTTAAGTTACTCCCACAGTCTTTCCAGGTACCCTCCTTACTAGAGAGCACTTGGCATGCTGGGAGGACAGGGCACGGCTAAAAGGGCCCTAAGAGATTATCTGGTTCAACCTCTGCATTTTCGCTGTGCCTCTATTGTGGGAATTGTCAGTCTTACTATTTAGTTATAATGGCTACTACCATTCATTCAACATTAGGAATGCATGCTAGACACTTTCTGTGTATTACTTCTATTTTTCCTGGAAATTATGCAAAGAAGGCGTGAGCAGGAATGATCTAGGTCTGCATCCTTTAATATGAGGACAGCGATAGTGCCAGCCTCCCGGGTTCATAGAGAGGACTCACTGAGATAACATGTGTCAAGCACATAGCAGCTAGCTGTTTTATTATCATTATCCATTTTTCAGATGGTGAAACTGAGGCTCTGAAATGTTAAGTAACTTGGTCACATGGCTTGTGGGCTTTAATTTTTCACACCAGCCATCTGAGCTAGTGCCTAGGACAAATGCATAATTGTACTTATTGGACCACATATGTATTTCAAATCACCTAGGGAGCGTGATAAAAAATTCAATTTCTTGGGCCCTTCCTCAAACTGACTCAGTGAGAAACTCTGAAAGCAGAGAACAGGAATATGTGTTTTAGAAACTCACTAGGTCTCTCCAGGCACTAAAGTTAAGAACCACTCACGTTCCGCTTCCAAACTCACCAGCCAAACTCCTGGGCTGTGGCCCAAGCTTTCCCCTCTGTGAAATGGGAATAACACGGCTGCCCCTCATGCTCGTGGGAAGGATGAAAAGAGCAGGCAGGAAAGTGCTTTGCAAGCTCTAAAAGCATGACTGTTTCTCTCCTTCTCAGCTGAGCCCTTGTCAAATAGGGCAGGACAATGTCCTGTGTCCCCAAGTAAATAGCGCTCTCACAGACACAGCTAATGCCAGGCCTAATACGACAGCAAGTGAACGTGTACTCCATTTGTTTTCTCCCATTGTTTACCTCTTGGCCCTAAAGATACAGACACTGCTCCAAAGACTTGGTGTCCTTCCTTCCAGCGACCCGTGCCACGGTCTTCGCAGACAAAATTGGACATCGCCACAGTTGATTTAAATACTGCTCTTCACTGTTCTTTCCTTGCCTGTTCCAGCAGAATTACAGGTCCATTTGTCTGTGGGTGACGAGGAAGCCTGCAGTGTGCTTTGTACTCCATGTTTTATATCCTGAGCTATTAGCGTGTGTCTGGCATTTTCTTTTCTAGGTACATGCTGATGAATTAGATCAGCACATAATCAAACCAGCCTACTTGGCTAATATTTGCCTTAATAGAGTAGTTTTTAGGAAACGGACTATGAGCAGCATGCAAAAAGGAAAAAAAAAAAAAAGAAAGAAAAGAAAAGAAAAAACCCAGAAGCCGCAAACATAAGGAATAACGTGTGAGCCGTGGGAGGACTGGACTGAGGTCCCCATAAGACGGCAATAATGATGTGTCCTAATGAGAAACATCCCGAGTTGTTTTCTTCCTATTCTCTCCCACGAAGCGAGGCTCTCCATGGAAACTCCTCACAAAGAGAATGGAAAATTTTTAGCTGGAAGAATGTGAGTTTTCATCTGCCTAAAGGAAAACGTTCGGGCCATCGGGACTCTGAGTGTCTGCATTTCTACAACCACATACTGTAACGTCAGTGGGGCTCTGCTCTTTCCTCTTTGACTAGTTTCCACTTTGCGATGTTCCTGGGAGTTTTGTTGGAGCTTCCAATTCTAGTTCTGAATTCCCTAACTCAAAGGCCACAGTGGACATGTGACCCAGACCTAGCCAGCACGTGCTCTGCCCTGGGATCCCTTTTAAACCCTGCAGCTAGAGGAGGAAGAGCCTTGCATTTTGGGTCACAGAGTTGGACAGGTGAGACTTAAGAGAGATTGTTCGTTATCGTCACCACCATGGAGAGAAAGCCTTTTCGCAGAAACAGAAAATAAAGCCTTGTGTGATTTGTGAGATCTGGGAGTGAGAGGAGGGGCTCTGCTTCCTGGTCCCCGCAGCTACCCAGTACCTTTCTGAGAAGCTCCCTTATGGAAACTCACCACAGCATAAATTTGCGTGAATTAGCATTCTGCCTTTGCAAGTAGTAGTTCCCACCCAGCACAACTGTGCCCTACCCCAGCTCCCTCCAGTCTCCTCACACCGCACCTGGGTACCCAGCACTCCTTTTTCCCCGCATTCCAAATCTGTAGTATGTAGTCTCTGCACATTCTCATCTCAATGAACCACCCTTTGGGAAATAGCATGGAAGGGCTAGTAAACTAATCCCCTTGAGGTCGCTCTTGACTCATCCTGGCTTAACCTGCTACTTTTTCCTGGTTATCACACATTTAACACTACTACCGCCGATAATAACAATTGCAACAACAACAGCTACTGTTTATTGAGTGACAGATACTGTGCTAAGTACATGTTTGTATTAACTTACAACAACCCTACTATTTTTATAGGTAAGTAAACTGAGATGGGGTTGGAGGAGGAGGAGGAGACTCTTAACCCAAAGAAATAATCCCCGACTGTACAATTCTTTGGAGCTGTAGCTAGAGGCTTTCTGCGCCCCCACCACCACCCACCACATTCTTAAACCTATGTCTGCCATCCACATTCTATAGATCCCCATGCATTACCAGTTGGAGATGTAGGGTGGGCAAGCAGGGGTCACCAGAGAGCCCCTATTTTTTCTTTTTATTTGGAGACTTGTTGGCTAACAGAGGCTAGAGTTCATCATTTGCCAGACAGGAGAAAAGGTTAGGTACTATCCATTCGAAACAAGAAAGAAGCAGGCTAGAAGCCAAGGAAACCTGGCCAGAAGAGATGGGGCAAGAAAATACTCATCAGCAGCTATCGTCCATACAGCGAAGACATGGTCGAAAAACTCCCCAGAGGAAAGAGACCCATGACATTGGGAATGTGGTTCAGCAAGATGAGCCAGTGTTTTCTACACAAGCCTCTTGCAAGACTGAACCTCGCTAAGCTTAGGGGCAGGATAAGCTCTACTGCAAAGTTTTTTCTCCCCTAATCCTCCCTCCCTCCTTCCTCCCCTCCTTCCTTCCTCCCTTTCTGTCCTAGGACAGAGAACTTGTCTTTCCTTTTTTTTTTTTTTTACTAGATATTTAGTGATCCTCTACCACAAATTAAGAGAAGATTCCTGCCCCTGGGAAGTTATAATTCACGGGAAAACCAGGCAAGAAAGCTAGCAAGAACAAAAAGAGAATGGACTGTGTGTTGATATTACAGAAAGAGCACCGGTTTAGGAGCCAAATAGTTTTAGCTCAGAATCATGACTCTGCCTCCTACTGTAGGTATGACCTTGGGCAAGTTATTTAACTATATGTGCCTGCATTTGCTCGTCTGTAAAATAAGGGTAACAATCATGTCTATTTACTAGGGTTATTGGGATGATTAAATGAGGTATATAATCTATGTAAAACACTTAGCATGGTATCTGGCAAATACTAAGTGTTCGATAAATGTTTCTGCTCCTTCTCCGCAAACGTTTGTTCAGAAGAGACAAGCTGGTGAATCAGCCCTTCGCTGTTTTCGATTTCATTCAACAAGCACTATTAAGAATATACCATCCTGGCAGGCAATTTAGGAAACATCAAAGCATGGAAGACCTGATCCCTATCATCAAACAATCTGCAAACTAGCCAAAGAACAAACAGATGCAGAGAAAACTATGTCTATTTAAATATTAAAAATTGTAATTCAAATAACAAATGTCCCCTGAGAACTAGGGTGGTCAGAAAATGTTTCTTGGAAGAAGCAGACTTGGAACTGGGCTTTGAATGAAAAATGAGATGTGATGAGCAGATGAAAGGTATCCAAGATGGGAGAGGAGCACGAATACACACTTTTCTGAGAATGAAGGTGAACAACCCGGCCAGGGTTTGCGTCCTACTGGGAATGTGTAGACCCAGGGGTTGAGAAGGTCCCCTGGGTGCTGCATACAAGGCTGGGAGTGGATCTCAATCCTTACCCCAGTGAGTAGCTCTGAAGTTGGTATGTTGCGGAAAGGCACAGTCTGAGTGCTGGTTCGGGAACACAAGTTGCTCTGTGCATGCAGGGTAAATAGCTGAATGAATGGCAAAGGGTGGAAGTGTGAAGACACTGAAGTTTGGTAACTACAATTGTCCGTACGTGGGGCAATGGGACCCAAATAAGTCTGTGGCCGTGAGGAGGAAAAGGAAGCTAACTATAACAGACATTTTGAAAAGTCTTTTTTTAATTGTGATAAAATACATACAACATTTTACCATCTTAATCCTTTCTAAGCATGCACGTCAGTGGTGTTAGCACGTTCACATTGCTGTGTGACTTTTCTCCAGAATATTTCATCTTGCAAAACACAAACTATGCCCATTAAACAATGACTTCCCATGTCCCCCTCCCACAGCCCCTGGTCACCATCCTACTTTCCATATAACAGACATTTTATATTGTTTAGAACTCTCTTAGTTCCCAGAGCAAAAGAAATTAAGGTAACGCACAAAGGGGGTGAGGAGCGGTTTTTTGTGTCTTTACAGAACCGGGTCATGGTACTGCCAGACAGGAATGCCTCTGGGCCTCCGAACTGACTGGAGCTGAACCAGAAAGGTGTCGGGCTCCCCTGAATTTGCGTCTGCTCCTCTCTGCTCCATCATTCTTCCTGTGCAGGGTGTCTCCCTCAGCTTCTCTCTCCACTCTGCAGAATATTGCATCCCTACAGCCCTGAGTTCAGATGCTACAGTTCTAGCCACATGCAGAGACTAAATGGCTGTTTCTGAATCTCAGTTTGGAACTCCAGAGAGAGAGTGATAGAGAGAGAGAAAGAAAGAGAGCATGAGACTTTGATTGGCACAGTTTGCGACAATTGTCCACCACTGTTCCAATCAGCTATTGCCTCTGAAAAAGCCATATAGTACAAATACGACTTTTAGGGCTGCTTTCAAGAGAGGACAGCGATGTTTGGGAACTGGGCAGACACTGTCAAAGGTGTTTATTATAGCTTTGACCGGTGTGACTCAGTGGGTTGGGTGCCCTCTCACAAGGCAAAAGGTCATTGGTTTGATTCCCAGTCAGGGCACATACTAGGGTTGCGGGCCAGGTCCCCATCTGGGGGCTCATGAGAGGCGATTGATTGATGTTTCTCTTGTATGTCGATATTTCTCTCCCTCTCTCTCTCTCTCGCTTCCCCCCTCTCTAAAGATAAATAAATATTATCTTTTTTTAAAAAAGATGTCTACTACCTTTTTTACTATGTAAAAAATACATAGTAAAAAATACTATGGCTTGGTAGCTGATGTTGGAATCCTGCTGCAGAGAAGTGGCTGGGGATATCAGAGAGGAGGAACAGGTAGGGTTGCTGCTTCAAGGAGCTCACAACCTAGCCAAGGAGACAAGTTACATAAGAAGACTTCAACTCAGAGCGGACAGGAAAGAACTCACCTATTTTCTAACGCAGCTACTCTTGCCATCCTCTTCCGAAGGGGCTGTCATTAATCTCATACATTGACTAAGATATTACCGGACTGGGAAAGGAAGCTAAAACATGTCATTTACATTCTTTCACGAGAAACGGAAGAGAGAGCACGTTTGCCTGTAGGGTCATTGAAAAAGGAAAGTGGACATGTCTCGGGTCCCAGCCTAAGGTCAAGAGTTACTGGTTCTCAGTTATAAAACTGCCCCCAAGGTCAAAGTAGTTTCAGTAGTCTTTTTGCAGCCAGGCTTCCTGGGAGATTTCTGCAAAGAGAATTTGTTCCTACTACTGACTTAAAAAAAAAAAAAAAGACAAAAATGGAAAGGTGGAGTTCAGAGAAGACCCAACATTTAAAATAAAATTCAAATCAAATCAGTCTCTGCTACATCCTGAGAACATCCTACAAGCCATTCCAGACTTCGCTGTCAGCAGATTGGTAACTCCAGCTGCACTTAAAATGCAATAAACAGAATTAAACACAGGATTCAAAAACATAAAATGATAGAGTCACAAAGCTACTGGAGATTTCTTCTCTTCAAAATATTTAAGCTCTAGCTTCTTTAAATTTAATTTCACCTGAAAATTTCAAGAGAACAGTTGAATTCTTTGAGGTTACATATTCTGCTTTAGGTAAAAGCTGAATTATATTTCAGTGAATTATATTTCCACCCGTTTCTCTAGACGTCAGTTACCAGAAACCCTTTTAATGAAAGCTTTGAGGACTGTCTGTCCATTATGCTACTGAGGGGTCTGAGTCAGCAAGTCCATTCAGATTTAAAAATTTAACTGGCCCTCATCCAATCTTTAATCAAAAGCTAATGCACTTTTCCAACCTAAGTCTTTTGCATTCACTATCTAGAGAGGACGTTGGATAAAACATTCTTAGGAAATTGCTGGTTCAGTGTGGAAACAGCCACCACAGTTGTTTTGCAGTAATATTGTGTGAATGTGTGCACGTGTGTATTTTTTCTGAAAAGGAATGACCTACAGAAGGTGCTCCCCGTCATGGAGGCTTAATGCTCCTTTGTAAGGTCAGCCTTGCCACAAATGCTTTTTTCCCTGCACGGAGAGTGGAGGGGGTATGGGCACGTTCCTCTTGCCTGCTTCCCAGTCAGTGGACAGAATTAACTATTGAATGGGCTTGAGTAATGGCGGTGAATACAGGTTTGTCAGAAATCTGAGTTCTTTCTCTGGAAGACCTTTGCAATGAGGCCGAGTATATCCAGGAGGGCAAGAAGTTGCATATGTAATTCCCTGAGCTTAAACTGATCACAGATGAGAGGAAAAATAAGCATTGCTGGGACCTTGGGACAGCATTTAATGAATCAGAAAAGGTAACTACAGAGAGCCCTGGCAGAGTGACTTCCCCAAGGATGGAAGGGGTGTTCTCATGAAGGGATCTGAAAGACTCTGACACAATCCAGAGTGCTTTTCAGAGCATGCCTTGGCCCTTATCTCAGTGCCTGTGCCAGGTAAGGTTCTATGGCAAAGCCACCATTCTGCACAGGAACAGAAGGCCAAAGAGGTCATTACTACCCACTTGAGTCAAGATAGTTCTCATCATAAAGGAGAAGATATTGTTAATGGACTCTCAATGACCCGATTACAGACACAGTGTTCTTTGCCATTTCTTTTGCTTTATTGTTATGTTGGGCAAAGTCAGTCTGTTCACTTAACTACCTGGATTGTATTTTTTGCTCCCTAGCTAATGACGTCCTTGTTACAGGTGGGCACAGAATCTCACAGATCAGCCTATCGCAATCAATCCAGTGAATTCTTACATACGCAGAGGGAAAAATCTCAGTCTCACAGCGCTCGATACTCCTTTGCACATAAGCCAAGGGCCATAACACATATAAAACATTTACGCTTGACATGCACAGCTCTCATTAGCAGACGGGTATTAGCAAAGCCAAGGGTTCCATGAGAGAAACTGGGTGTGCATGACTTACACGAAAAGTGTACAAATTATCAGTGGATTCACAACTGTGATACAGTCAAACTAGGGGGCTTATGAAGAGCAAGGTTTGTCTGAAGAGCCCAGCTTTCTCATTTTTCTCTCATAATCGATCATGGGCTTTAGAGCTGCAGCAGTGGATGCTTCCTGGGACCGTCAGGTGTACTTACCACTACAGGTTGCAGGCACTGCCCCTCCTGTGGAGAGTCAGCAGGAAACGGGGCTGACTTCTGTTGGGAGGAAAGCCGGCCACATGAAGGAGATTGGCTCCATTGCTGAGGCTACATCGCACAAAACCATCTCCATGGACGTGCCAAGCTTAGCCATGTTCATTTGGGTGCTGTGCCCTAAGCCGACCTTTTGGGGAATGTTTAATTGGCCCAAAACACAGCTCTAGAACATCCCATGTTTAGGTCCTCTCTACATTCCAGGGGCAGTTTGGTCGGTGTTGGTTGCAGTAAAGAATGCTGAAGTTCCAAAGTGCGAATTCATTTCACAACACGTCCAAGACAGTCGCTTTCCAGAATGGCTACTGTGAACTAGCTAGGCCTTTCTTTTTCCAGGGGTGCCTGACCTGAGCTATAGGATGAAGGGCATGAGAAGCATGATCCAGCGGGAGGAGGGGGAGAATGGCATCTGTTTATCTGGTTTAGGGTAATCTGAAGACATGAGGCAGTCCATGCAAACAAGCCAGGGTCAGTCCCGCAGGTCAGGAGAGGGTGGAGATCCTGGGTGTAAAGCAACAGGGGAGGGGGAGGGCCGTGGGAGGAGCCCGGCTTGGGAGCAGTCCTGTGGAAGCCTTTTATAGGGCACCTATAGCCTCAGGCTCTGGCAGTGCGTGAGAGGATAAAGGCAAGCACCGAGTTCAAGCTGTAAGAATAGCCTCTCTAGCGTAGCTCCTGTGCTCTTTTCTCTGCGTGCTACCTCACTGGAAGCCTTTGCATAATTTAGGGAGACGGCGAAGGAAACTATGTTTAACATGGTATAGCGGCCTTGGCCCTTGTCGGCTTAGCCCTACCCTCATCCTGACACGCATCCCTTCCTCTAAAAAGACTCCACTGCCACGTCAGGGACAGGCAGGTGACACACACTGAATTAATCCTAGGGTCCCATTCCCTCATCCCTGAGGCCCCACCCATCCTGACCTCTCTGTGCTAAGGTTACGTGAGCCAATACGCTGTCCCTCTTGACTCAGGTTGGTTTGAATTGAGTGTCTGCCACATGCAATCGAAAAGTTCTAAATAATACACATGATAATATTTTTCTTTTTCTCTCACACTAAAAAAGCTGTACTATAAATGCACAACAGAATACTCAGGATTTATATCACTAGGATTAAAAAAAAATGGTTATCTCTATATCTGGCCCTTTACTATAGGGGCTCAGCCCGCACAGGAAGCCTAGAGTGGGGACCCGGGGTGAGTGGGGGAGGGGATGATTAGCTTTCTCGAGCTCTGCTATTTGCTCAGGGGCCTCAGAAGGCAGAGGCAAGATTTAAATTTGCCCCCCTGGGTCATCTTGTAGCTGCTCTGGGCATAGAACTATAGCTGCAGGTCGAGCTGCGCCCCGTGGAGATGTTCGATGTGACTGGGGAGTAGCTGGGGATAAAGGAGAAAATAAAGCAATGGAACGCTAAATATCCATTGTGTGCTTCCTCCATGGAAGGCACTGCTAGGTGCTGCATCACATCTACTGATGGACACTAACACACAAAGGCCCGATAAAAGGAAGCAAATACTAAAGATCAGTCGATGGATTAGGCAGGAAATGCCGCCTAAGTTCAGAAGCAACACAGATTGCTGCACGGTGGTGTTGTGTTAGTTCTTTGGCTGCAAAGAGACTCTGGCCAACTGCACTCAAAACAGGTACACAGTGAAAGAGCAGCCACCAGGACTGAAGGAAGAGTTGGACAACAGATCCCGTGGAGGACAAGAGCTAGGGAAGCCGCTGCAGACCTGCCTGGGGCCATCACACCGGTGTGGGTGGAGACAAGAGTCTGGGCCAGTAGGGAGGTGGCGAGACAGGAAGAGGAGGAGGAGAAAGACGTTTCAAAGTTCTTCTGTCCTCCAAACCTGGTAGAACACATACTTTTCACCCCGGGAGACGAGAAAAGACAGTTGACCAGATGTAACTGATTCAAGAACTCAAGAACCTAAGAACCTAAGGGAAAGATTTATATATATTAAGGGCAAAAATATCAGAGCAGAATCTCAACCATAAATTTAAAAAAAGAAAAAAAACATTCTCCTGACTCGGAAGAAAGGCCAGTTAAGGATCTTAACCACTTAAGAACCAAGATTACCCTCGCACACTAGTGACACCTAGAGAGGGGGCTCTGTGCCCAGGAATCGGACTCGGCCATCAGCATGCACCCAGGGGCCCTGGCCTTGTGGCTGTGTTGAGCACTATTGACAGCACCAGGCATCCACGACAGCTAATGACAAAATCCCAGTTAGCGCCCGTCTCCCGATGCTCTCTCACAGGGCTTCTTCGACTGGCACACAGCTGGACCTGGAGGGGACCCCACCGAGACACAGGCCCAGCAACTGGCCCAGCTGGGAAGGGCTACATCGGCGAGCAAACCGTGCAAGCATCTGACAGTGAATTGTACTTTATGGGGGAGAAAACACATTTCATTTTATAAATGAGTAATTTGAAAGGAGTCTTATGGCCACACGGTGGGCAGTTCAGGAGTGGGTGTGGAATTACAAAGCTGACAGGAACGGATGCAGCGATCACAGATGGCCCCTTTAGCTCTGCCACGTGGGAGGCCGGAAGAGTCACAGAAAGACTCCTCATAAACCCTGTCTTCCCATTACTCACAGAAATGGTGATTCTTACTGTTAAGTGGGAAACCTTATTCTTCCCAACTTCCTATTTCTATGTTCCTGTAAAGATTCCCAGGAGGGGACAGCTTGGGGACAGTTCATGCCCCCCTTTCCTCACCACCTCACTAGCTTTGTCTATAGCGAATGATGCGACCGTTTACTTAGGAAGGAGGACCTGAGCCCCTGTGGCCGGTGCCATCCGTGCTCTGCTTTTAGGAGTAGTCTCAGGCGACTTTGTCGTCCACCGCCATGCGGTAAGGGGTCACCCCGTGGGAGGGGCTCCAGATGTCCAGCTCTGCCAGCAATGCGTGGTCAGTCTGTCTCATGCAGTGTTAGGAAGCCCACTGTGGCCACACACTTGAACCACACCTCCAGGACACCTGATGCTCCTTCCTCATCTCTTGGACTTGTGTCTGTATCTCCACTGTTTCAGAAGTCAAGGCAGAAGGAGGGGGGTAGATACCCCAGAGCCCCAGTATTCCTTGGGACCTTTTACAGAGGTCAGAGAGACTTATTTATGGTGTTCGCTACTCTCAGTAATCATGTTACTGCTTTACATTTGTATGGAATTTTCCAAGGTTACCTCTGTTTCACAAAGCCCGAGGAGGTGGGCAGAGTAGGTATTATTATTTTAGTTTCATAGATTAGAAAACTAATATTGAAAGAAGTTGAGTGAATTCCCCAAGGTTTTCCAGGTATGAAGTAGTGGAGCCAGGAGTCCAACCTGGATTTCTGACCCCAAGTTCTGAGGAATAGATGGTTGGGATGCAGTTTTACAATGTGGAGTGAAGGGTTATGTGGATTTGAGTTCTTGTCTCAGTCCCTCCATGGGGGGGCTGCCTTTGGGAAATCAATCAAGTTCCCTATGTTTTCCTTTCCTTTTCTGGAAGAGGGATAACAAAATGTTGAGGATTTCATGAGATAGTGCAAAGCCACTAATGAGGTATATATTAAACATTCAGTAAGTGTCAGCTTTTTGTTACAGATTTGAGTCAGTTGAATAAGCAATTTGTTTACTAACAAATGAACCTATAAACAACCAATGAAATCATTTTAAAGTAACAAAAAACACTGAATTTTTAATCAGATATTTTCAACCTATTGTCTGTTACATGGTCCTTCTGAACAGACAGGCAAATTTTTATAGTATTTTTAGTAGTATTTTCTGTAACATATAATATGAAATGTAAATTGATATAATCCCCTTAAAATAGTTGAGCAATTTATATCAAGAATCAAAATATCTTCATATCCTTTGACTAAGTAATTCCACCTCTGGGAAATTATTTAAAATACACAAAAAGCCATTATACATACATATAAGCACTTGTATAAAGATGTTTATCACAGAAGCATTCAAAATGGTAAAAATAACCAAAGTGTCTGATAATATTTAGTTGCAAAAACAGAAAGCAATTCTATATTCAGCAAAAAAAGTATATTGGAAAGATTGGGAAGATTCTTGAACTAGTGACATCAAGAAGTTGAGAAACAGGACAACTCCAGGATTTTCAGAATGAGGACCAATGGACAGTCTTTTGGGGGGGAGGGTACTACAACTAGATGACTCAAGTTCAGTCACCTGCTTATCGGTCAAACTTGGGGTGACATACCATGCTCAAGGCTCTTTCTGCAGAGCCTATCTGACCTGACTGGGGTATCTGCTTACCTTTTGGGGAGGCAAAGGGGGGAGTCAAAACACTGTCATCAACAGTCTCATCCAGATTCCACGCCGGTGGGCAGTGGCAGCTCCCAAAAGCAAAGGGAGGTGCTGAGCAGGAAAGAAAACAGGTGTCCATGGTAGAGTGACCAGATAAATTATTTTATATCAATTGGAGAGTATTTCATTATCTTAATAATAGCAATTATAGAGACCATATAAAATATTTATAATGTAATTTTAAATAAATATGTGGATGTTCAAATGTATGTATGTGGGGGGAGGAGTGCTGGGGGGTACTGTCAAAACCATGAAGGAAAAAAAGATGCTGGGGAAAGATTGGAAGGAAATTCACCGAGATCCTCAAGAATGGTTGTGTTTCTGTCTGACCTAGGCCCACCCAATAGGGGTACCTGCCTCATGGGTTAACACCAGAGAGAGGCTGGGGGCTGCAGAAGTGCTCTCCAGTCACCATAAAAGGGTAGAGCCAGAAGACAGAGCAGCTAGAGCAAAGGAGGGGCACTCACCATCCAGCCCCATAAAGCCAACTCAGGTCCCAGGGCTTGAGCCAAAATAAAGCCAAAAGTCAAGGGTTGTGAACCAGCTGCAGAAAGGGGAGGGTCAATAGCTTTGGTCTAATTAGGACCGAATTGCCCAAGCTTCCCTTTTGTGGAGTGCCTTGACCTAAGGAAAAGGCATCAATTTCAAGGAGATAGTTGGGGAGAGGGAAAGTGGGTGGTTTTCTGCCCTTCTTTCAAGGCTTTTGTGATGGTTTTAAAATTTTATGCGAATAAGGAGAATGAGCAGGTAGCACATTGCAGTTTTGAAATGTTTATCCATTCTATTTATTTTCTTCTTAAATGTCTACTGCGGCAGTACCTCTATTAGCTCAGTGAAGGAAGCTTTAAATTTGGGATGCAAAAAGTCTATTAAACTCAACGGCTGTCAATATTCCTGAATTGTAAAATTTTACTTGTTTGACTAACAAGTTACCTAGCTTTATCTGAATCTCAAAATGCAATCTTTCTATTCTTCTGTAACTTAATGATCCAAGAGGAAATCTTGCTTCTGCCTAAATGCAATGGCTTCACAGTACTTTCTCTTCTAGGTTCAGTAATCTGTTTGTTTTCATAACTCTGCGAAGATTCGGGGATGACAATATTGCCTGGAGCTTTCTTTAAAACTTCTGCAATTTTCCCCTTGATAGGATGAGAACAAGGAAACTGTAAATAACAAATTATCTTTCCCAAAGAGAAGGGTCTCATCACAAAACAAAGTGAAAAATGGGGGCTTCAGAATTTCATATACCTGGTTGGAGATATAGCATCCCTCTTTTAACTCTCCATAACAAATAAACAAATACATTGGTCCTGATGTCTTACATAAAAAACTTCACAGTTCCTGGAAGGGGGAAAAACACAATCTGGGGAGAAAAAAATATTCATGATTAGGTATAGGTTTTTGAGCACCTTGAAAAAGTTATATTTACATATATGGATATTTACATATATAAAATTTTCTGGCTGCCAAGAGTCACATTTTGGAATACACATTCTTTAGAGCAGGAGGGAAAAATACTATTTTACAGAACGACTGCCAGCCCATTGAACAGAGCTGTTTAACACTTCCATGAGGAAAGGATAGATCCTAAGTCAAACGAACTTCTAAAGTCATATCATAAAACTCCTTTGATTTAAAATTGTATCTTCTATTCTTTGACATGCCCTTCAACCACACAAAAAATTGTTCTTTTAAGAAAATCTTACAAAATATAAGGAGAATATCAGGAAATACAGGCTCCGAGAGAGGAAGGAAGGCCCAACACGCACAGAATTCTTTGCTGGGCTGTGAGCATCCTGAGAGGAACCACACTTCCACTGCCAATCATCTCTAAGGCCGTCATCTTTTTGTGCTGAAAGCTTAAAATCTTAAGATCCCAACCAAAACACTCCAAGAAAAATTAATTTGTTACATTAGAAGGGAAGAAACCACCACAGCTTGTCGTTTGAAATAATGAATGCCATAATTCAGGGCTTCCGTGATATGTCTTAGACTTAAGTATGCAAATATACCCACTGGGTTTTGAATTGGACTTTTATGCTCGCTGGGCTTTCTTCTCTAAAAACGAATGGAAAAGACATGACGCCGTTTTTTCTCCCCTGCACACAAGCTATGACCACAAGTCTGAGTAGGTAACCACTACCTTAAGCAAGTATGGAGAGGCACTGGCTGCCCTTAGAATTTGCTCTGAGGCCTCATTCTGCCACTGTGCCTGCGTGAGCATTCAGGCGGGCCCAACTTTTCTGGATGCTCTTCGGTAAGAAAAAGAATTCTCTGATCCTTCAACTTCAAAACATGGTCTTGGTTTAATAATTAACATATCCAATCCTAATGTAGCTGAAACTTAAAATCCTTTTAAATGAATAACATTACTTTTTTTTAAAGATTTTATTTATTTTTAGACAGAGGGGAAGGGAGGGAGGAAGAGAGGATGAGAAACATCAATGTGTGGTTGCCTCTCACGCGCCCCCTGCTGGGACCTGGCCCACAACCCAGGCTTGGACCCTGACTGGGATATCAAACCAGAGACCCTTTGGTTCGCAGGCTGGTGCTCAATCCACTGAGCCACACCAGCCAGGGCTACATTTTTTTTATCTTAAAAGGACTCCTTCGATAACCAGCCCCCACTCCAGTTCAAGGCTGTGGCAAGGGAGAGTCCTGCAGCTGAGGAAGGAGGGAGGCTTCTGGCCTTTCAGCTCCCCTCCCCACCCACCAAGATTTCTCCTCCTCTCACCATCTCTACAGCCCTAGGGCTAAAGGAAAGTGAGGAGAAGGGATAAAATGAACAGAAACATGCTTACAAGGTTTATACCCTGGTAGAGATTTAGCACCTGAGTTTTCTTAGTCTTGGCTTGTGTTTAAAGCCAACTGGTTGACAGGTTGCGTGTGTGTGTGGGTATTGGGGTGTCATAATTGTAAAGACACCCCCGCCCCTCATCACTGGGGATCTTTCCTGTGTCACTGTCTCTACAGGGTGAATGAATCCAGACTCCAGTGAACTGCTCGGTAGTCCTTCAGCCCAGAATTCCCTCCAGCTTCTCTCTGCTGCTGGGCTCTGGATGGTTCCTCAGGGACACCTCTAGGACAAGCCCTGAGGCAATGCGCAAGGTCCCTCCAGTGCAGGCGATCTTGACTCTACCGTGTAAGCAGTCAGCCAGCCTGCCTCTCCGCCTTGAGCATGATGTTCCTTGAGTAATAGTTTTTCCTCAGTTGACTCTAGAAGGTTCTGTTAGGACCCTCTCCAACTATTCTTGAAGAGAACAGGTCACCCCTATCCTATCTCTATGGAAGGAGGGGTGGAATTCATTCATAGCAAACCACGCTCCAAAATTGTTCTCCTCCTGAATTCCAACTTCCACCCCACATACCCTTATCAAGTGTGAGATACTTAAGGAGTTGTAAAACTAATTTTCCCTACCTCACTCTACCCCACACAGGCTTTTTAAAAAAATCCTATAGGGTGGTCCAACACTTATTTCAGAATCTGTTATTTTTATTGTCTTTGGTCTTAGACAAAACTTCCATTTTAATATCCGATATCGATGTTCACAGACTATTCTAATTCAATCCTAAGATTTCAGAGGCTACAAGATATATGTGCGGTATTGGATGCTCCAGATTTTAATAAAAGCTGCAGCTCCTCAGTGTAATCCAAAGGTAATACAAATGTGAGTGATTATAAATTCAATAATGCAAAAGAAAAATATCAGGAGGACAATGCCTACAAGCTACTTATGGTTCTACTATTGTCCTCTAAGCAAGTTGGTATCAAAGAAAATATGCAGAGAACACATTCGCTGCAGAAATTCTATAGTTTTATCAAATAGTCATTGTTTTCATGCCTGTTTATCTTCTTAACACCGTATTTGCTGCCTCCTCAGAAACAGCCTCGTCAATTACATGGTCTTCCTTTCACACTTACATCAAGGCTGAGGGTAAACTTGTCTAAAGCACAATGCGACAGCCTGTTTCTTTTCAAGCAAATAAAATAGGGCCATGGTTTGCAATCCTTTTTTTTCTTTTTTCTTTCTTTCTCTTTTTTTTTTTTGCCTGAAAAGTGACAGGATAAGAATTAAGCAAAAGAGAGAAGCAAGAAGAAACATTTTCTTCCAGTAGGCTGAACAGCACTATCTTAACAATACACTTCCTGATGAGTAAGCAGGGAGTTCCTTTGTTTACTAAAATACCTCAATCAATTTTTCTCTTAATGACTTTCATCACCACTACCTGCACAGCACTGAAGGACATTTCAGTCCTGAATCTTATCTTTCTTCATGTCCTTTATTGTTCAGAACAAGCACATACTGCGGTCATGTGATATTCCTTATTAGCTGTAACTGAAGCTTAACGGATATAATTAATGGATTATTCCAACCCTCTCTTTAGTTCCTCAGTTCCTTTTATTCTTAAAGAGATGAATTCTAACGGTGGCATTATCATATTCTAAATACAGTAGAGACATATTAGAAGAATGAAATGCCCCATATGACTTATCAGGTAGTTTATTATAAAATAGTAAGAGAATAAATGTCCATCCAGAGGGATATCGTTAGATTTTTAGCACTTTCCCCTTAGAGACTAGGGGGCTGGATTCCAATACCCTCCCAACCCCCTTCCTAACTATCTCAGGTTGGCAAGTCACTTATCCTCCCAGCAATGTCACCTGCAAAATTACCTCAGCAGAAAATATCTAGCCTAGATAATTTCCTAAGTCAATTATGCCTCTCCAAGCTTTACCTCCAGCGCTACTCTGTATTGCTAGTGTTTACCTGGGGCTTAAAAAAAAATCAGAATGTATGGTGCAATTATGGGTAATTTTTATTTTATTCCTTTATTTATCTACTATTTTATTTTCTAAGCTTTCTAGAATGAACAGGAATTATTGTTATAATAAGAAAAAAGTTATTAAAAAGAACAAACAAAAGAAAAAGAAAAAGCAACAAAATTACATTTTGGCGCCTTACACATCCCCAAGCCTTATCAAGTTACGTTTTAAAATTCAAAACAACTTGATGTGTAGGGATCACCACAGTGCATTTAAGAAATCGAATTATGAGAGTCTAGATGTAGCATTGTATCAGATTTTAATAACATTTGGGGAACATCTATATGTGGAAAAAGCATATGAGAAAAAAAATTTTTTTAAGACAAATCACATGCTATCCTGGTTGCCAATGCTTCAGGCTGTGATCAGGAAACCAGGCTTCAGCTCGGTTTGGTTTAGCCAACATCGATTGAGTCCAAGGCATTGGAGAAAGATGAATGAGGAGATTATGGTACAGTAGAAGGGATAGATATGTGAACAGCTCCAAAGCCGGTCAGGCAGGCGAATGTATTAAACAGAGGCAGGAGCGAGACCCTGGAAAATACTAGTGAATTCTGACTGGCGAGGGTGAAGCCCTGTACGCTGTGCTGAGTTTGCCTTCTAGGGCGATCTGTGATCTCTGTTCATGAACAAGTTATTTAGCCTCTCTGGCCATCTGTTTTCCCAGCCGAAACCTCAAGAAATTGGGTTTTTAAATTTCTAGTCACAGTAGCTGGAAAATTCTGAGAGTTTGTGATTTTATGTTACAACAAGGATGAGGATCCTTGATCTAGTTCTTCTTTTAACTTCTTTTTCTAGTCCCCGATCACTCACTGCCGTTGGGTTACAGCTCTGTTCTAACTAAATCGAGCCTCAGATTGTACCCCCCCTCCATTCCCTGTTAAACTGTGGAAGCCCCCAGTTTGCAGACAGGAAACTTAGTCTTTGACATGGGTATGTAACGAAGCAAATTTGGCTCAGAGCTTCCCTTTCATTGTCTCTCCTTAAAGATTATTGATTAAATGCTAGGTGGGGCAGGAGGCAAATATAAAATCCTGTTAAATAAGCCCTTGTTGTAATTAACTGTTTTGGGTTGTCATCCTAATTTAAAGGCACGCAGAGAGCTCATACTTTCCTTTTAACCATAGTGATATTTCAAGGTTCTGGAAATCTTACACATTAACCTTGAAGCCACATGCTTTTCTGACATTCTTTGAATTCTTTAAATAGATCTGGGGGGTTGGATTCAGGGCTGGCTTTTATTAACATTAGTCTCTGCAAAAAAAATGGCCACTTTGCTTTCTTTTTAAAGAGCCCTGTTATTGGATCCATTCAAAGGGAAAAGCGCATAGCCTGCATTTGATGATCCACTCACGGCAAATACAAGAACGAGCCGTGTGTGTGTATGTGTGTGTGTGTGTGTGTGTGTGTGTGTGAGAATCCCAGTGCTCAAAGAACAGTTCTTGACTGGAATATAAAGGGAAAAGGAAGCTAAAACAGGGTTTCTCAACATTGGTGCCATTGATGTTTGGGGCTGGATAATTCTTTGCTGTGGGATGCTTTGTAGAATGTTGAACAGCATCCCTGGGCTCTACCCCCTGGATGCCAGTAGTACCCCACCCATACCCACACCCACTGTGACAGCCAAAAATGTCTCCAAGCATTGCACTGTTTGCTCCCTGGAGTCAAATTCCCCCCCGATTAAGGACCACTGAACTAGCATGATTCTGTGTCTGATAATGTGTCAGTCTCTACTCACAAGTTTATTCCTTTCCATTTTTGGAGATGATAGCAAAACTTACGCACTTCAATCTGCGTACACTGAAATTTCACATGAAGCAAATTCCATTCCCGTGTCTCTACCTCTGTCACCAGGGGTAGTAATAATGGGTGGTCCCTTCGTGAAAATGACTAAAAAGGAGACAACTGGCCTGGAGTCAGGGTTAGAACTTTGTTTTCCTACATAGGGTAAGTTCGTACTATCATATCTCTCTCGGGACTAATGTGGTATGAGTGGTGTGGAGATTGCAATGTGGGGCCTCCAGGAACTTAAAAATAAAAGTGCCGTGGGAGTTAAATCCAGGAGTTCATATTTTTCTGTACTGAGGGGACATGTGCAAAGAAACCTTCAAGCAGTAGTCCTCACGTGACAGTGTGTGTAGAAATCCCCTAGTAGCTTGTTGAAAATACAGATTCCTGGGCCCCACTGGCAGAGATCCTGATTCAGCAAACCTGGAGAAGGGCCAAGCATCCGCATTTTTAAATGGAGCCAAACGCCTATGGTCCATAAACTTCTCTTGGAAAAATCCTGCCTTGAAGATGGAGAATACCTGCCAGGTTTTGGGTCTAACCTGATTAGAGGCATTTCTTTGTGTTAAGAAAGAGTAAGTCCATCCCTAGGGTTAAAAAACAAAAAAACAAAAAACCAGCTACAATCATGCCAAGTAAGGAGCATTCTGTGGGTAAGAGGGACAGTGCTCAACAAAGGTCCAGGGGAGATCGTGTCCCTGCCCAAGGACTCAGCCTGTCCCTTTCTAAGGCAGCTGGTGTCCCAGTAGAGACGGATATTCTCTCATCTTGGCCTGATGTCATTAAACATTCCAAACTAGCTCCTCTTATCTTCCCTTGGGGTATGTCCTATGGCAACTCCCCTCCCTGTAAATTCATAAATTGATATTCTAATTGTATGTATACATACATACAATCGTGAGCTTGGTGAATAAGAGTCTTTCCCAGAAAAAACAAAAAAAAAAGGCTCTCCCCTCAGCATGCTGACAAAGCTAGGTTTCTGAGGCTGTGGTCAGAACCTGGACTGTGGTAAATTACAGACGTAAGACCAGTGGGGTGCTGGTGAATTGTTAACAGCATTTCAGGGGGAAAATAAACACCTGGATCTGTGGCATCAGTCCACTGTGCTGGCGCACATACTCGCACTTATACCATGGCCAACTTGGTGCCGCCAGCCGCAGCCGGTCTACATGCAGTCGGAGAGAGAGCTTGCCATGATAAAGTATTGTCCCGTACACATATGATAAATATAAATCACCTCAAGGCCTAGGCAGTGAAATAATGATGAAGGGAAGAGTGTGGAGTGATCATTACCTTTGTTTTATTTTCATTTATTTTATTTAATATTATTACAAATTTATTGATATAACTTAATTTTAAATAATAGCTGTTTTTAACAGCCAGTCTACAAAATTTCTGAAAATTTAACCACTAGCCCTCATGAGCTGGTACAAGTGGGCTCCAGCACGCTGCTGGAGGACCAATCAATCTTTGGGGACTAGTTTGAGTGACAGTGTCACCTTCCCCAGATGACACCTCTGTTTCAAATATGCATATTCTATAGAGTTTCTATATGGACACAGAACAGGGCCAATCTTACTAGCCACCTGGGCTTAGGAATAACCAACCTGGCCTCGTTAATCCCTCAGATGTGTCTAGCACTTTTATAGCGTGCAAAGAGCGGTCATGCACAGGACTTCAACGGACTTTTATAACCACCTCATGAACTCCATATAACAGGTAGTTCCCTTATTTTACAGAAGAAGAAACTAAACTGAGAGCAGCTAAATCACTTGCTCACAGTTAACCACCTAGTATGCGGCGGAGCAGAGAAACAAGGAAATTGCCATTTATTGAATGTCAACCGTAGACTAGGCATTGCTATCTTGTCTGACTCTCAAAGCAACCTATGAAGTAGATATTATTGGGCCTATGTTAAATGTGAGAAAACTGAACTCAATGAGAGGATGCAACTCATTCAAGATCATGTACCTGGTAAGCCTAAGTCAGGATCAACAACATAGGGCCTCTCCAACTCTAATGCACACAGACTACCTGGAGAGCCTGCTAAAATACAGATTCCAGGGCCCCACCGCTAGAGATTCTGATTCAGTGGGTTCAGGATCAGACCTATGGATCAGCATTTCTAGCAAGCTCCGTGGGGACCTCCATGACACTGGTCGGGGCACCGCTCTGAATAGCCCTAAGCCATGCCTTGCAGCCAATTAATTGCTTCCTGGGATCCCAGGTGTCCTGACTCCTAGGTTTGTACTCTGCCCACTGCAATACATGCAGTAGGTGTTCTAACTTCTAAACTAACCCTTCAAAAGATGGCATTGTGTATATACTTGTAAATATACCTGTTCACGTTTAATCAGTTGGCATAACATAGTGGTTCTGAGCTTTTGTGTGGACTGATATTATATAGAAAATTTAATTGTCAGGAAAACCAGTAGATGAAGACATTTTTGAAAGGTCTTACTGCTGCTTATTATTAAGGTTCTGGACATTCCCCAAAATAAAAAATTTAAGAAAATTTTGTTTCAATCGTCCACGTAGGAAAAAAAGGTATGTGTGTATTACAGAAACTCTGGCATCATATATGGCAAACTCAGCTCCCAACACTTGCATTTTCAAATCTCATTTTTGCTTCAGGGAAAAGCGACTTCTTATTCAGCTGATATTTGTACTTGGAAGATCTGCACTGAGGCCACACTTAATGATAACATTAATTATAATATTTATAAGACAGCTTTCTATAAGGCTCTCAACTGCAGTCATGTGACCTCTTTCTCAGTGTGGGCTCAAGTTAGAAATGGAATGATTAGCTCCCTCTTAGAGATGACAAGCCTGTGATTCTGCAAAGACCTTGGGTGTCTTGCTGAAGGTCATTCACACTTAACTGTAAAGAGAGAATCGGAACCTAGGCCTTGGGATTCCTAGCTCAGGATAACCCTGGTTACACAAACACTCTTTAATTCAACAGAGGAAAAGTCTCTGTACACGAGGGTCAGGGAACACGCAAGCAAACCGGTGTGGTTACTTGGTAACGGCTCCAGTAAAAGGACAACAGAGGAGGACAAACTATTGGCTATAATTAAACCGCTGGCTTGAATTACTCATTTCTCTTTATTTCCCATTACCTTGGGAAAACATGAGTTGGCATTTGTTCTTTATGGCTTTTCAAATCTGACCTGGAAGACCCTACCGGAGCTTCTGAAAATGGATGTTTTATTAAAATAGCTTAAGCTTAATATATCGTATTTGCCACAAACATTGAGAAGGCAATTCATTTTCAAATAATAAGGGCCCCATGAGTACTTGCTCGATTAAATGGTAAGTTAATTATCTTCTATTGCAATATATGATTGGGGGAGATCTATTTAAAATTTTCACCCCAACTCCCTCTGTTCTTCCCTTTGCTACCCTTTTAAAATACCAAGTATTCCTGATGAGTATTCATTTTGCCCTGCTCAAGTGCGGCACATTAACTTACTGTATCTCCCCAAAATGTTCAGTCCACAGATGACTGAAAAGAGTGATGTTTATTGTATTGCAGGTGCTTTACCCCTTCCAGATGCTGAGTGGTTTTACGAGTCAAGGGACTTGGGTTCTTTCTATGGTCCAGCTCTCCACTGCTATTAGAAAACCTGAGGAACTTCCAGAGAGTTCCAACGCCCAGGCTGTCCGTTACTGGCAAGTCTCCCTATAAATTAGGAGCCTGGACTGGAAGGACCTAGAAGCACATCCACAGGCAGAGCATGGAGTGTGAGTCGGGGAGGGGAGGGGCCTGAGTCCTCAGGCTTTGGTGAAAATCTCTCTCGATGCCCGCCACTTCTTTGCGTTGGGCAGTCTTTACTCCGGGATGGTGGGGAAGCTGGAATGTTTGGTCCTGCCTTCCGTGAGCACCAGGTGCGATGGCTGTCTTGACTGACACCCTGGACATTACTACTTTACGTCTCCGTTCTGCAATGCATGTCTCGGCAAGACAGGTACTAGGTAGCATTTGGAGGAGAGAACACAGTTACAGTGCTTGCAAGGGCCCAGCGAGGGAGGGTAGCTCTTGCAGCATGTCCTTATTGTTTCTTGCTTGGTGTCCACCCCTTTCTGACAACTGTGAGGACTAGAAGCAATTACACAATAAAGCACCTAGCACAGCCCTTGGCACATAGTGAACACTCAGAAAATGGCGCCTTGCAGTATAATTCTGGGAGTATAGCCATGACCTGCATTCCTCCCCTTCCCCATTGTCAGAGCTGGAATGCTGACCAATACCCAAGGTATATTCTCACAGGTCTACACAGGCTAAATGTCTCAACCTTGAGAAGTTCCTCTAGTACCTGCAAAAGGTTCTTGTGAACTGTGGCCAAGTTATGAAGGAGCAATTACCAGAGGGATAAAGCAGTTCCCAGAGGGGGAGTCCTTTAATTCACGGTCAGCACACCCGCTGACCTTGACCACATGCATTTCTTCACCCATTTTCCCTTCAAGTGGCCCTGCCCATGCGTGCCCATCGTCCAACGTCCCTCTCTCCTTCAGAAGCTGTAGGTGTCGAGGGAGGGGGCAGAAGACTGCAGACTTGCCAGCCCTTGGCAGGAACCTCTCTATTTTATTTCGTTTGGAGGACTGCTTCCACCAGACTTTTCAGCTGGGCAGAGATAAAGGCATAAAGCATTGTCTCCAGGACTAAAATGAGGTTAGTCAGCATAGTTTTCATCAGAATAAGGTTTCTTTCCAAAAGGTAAAGAAGCAATTCTATTACTGTTGGCAGAGAGAGAGGTGGGGGGGGGGGGGGGGGACAGGGAGACACTGAAAGAGACAGGCAGGTGGGAGGAGAAGGAAGGGAATAAATGAGCGTGCCCTGCACTGCATACTGAAAATTTAAGCATACTTTCAAAATCCAGTTCCACATCCAACTACCAAGTAAGGAGAAGTCAGACTGTCCGTGTCTTTCCCCTCTGTGAGCATTTCGTTCCCTCACTCTTCTGGGCAGAGTATCTTCCAAAGAGGATGATGCAGCACTGTAAATGGCCCAAGGGACTGCTGTGTTCAAACCCAAATCAAAAGTCACTAACTCTGATGGCTATGGCCATCTTTGTGAAAGGAGCTCATAGCAATGGACACTCAGCTCCTCGGTTCCTGCGAGCTCGAGCCCACTGATCAAATGGCCCACCGGCTACTGCGCAATGGGCATTGAAGTGACCAATGTGCCCTGGTCCGTGTTGCCAGCCCTGGACGGCCACTGCTCCAGACCGTGCACTCTGGACGGAACCCACGACCTGACACGTCCAGGCTGCAGAGCGAGCCGGAGGAACCACCTATTTGGGAATGAATATTAGGCTGCCTCAGTCATGGCCCCCAGGAGGCCCCCAGAACGTGTGCTTTGAATCGTGTAGCTACATTGACAGGTAAGAACAGATGAGCCAACAACACTCTTGCTCTCTTCACACCATAATACAATTCAAATAATTTTATCCCAGAATGGACCACAGATTATATACAATTATCTGGAGGGATATGTCTGATATACATACAAACTGAATTTAAATTACTGGCTTATGAAGGCATACAGTGAACAAATAACTAAGTAATGTAATTTAAACACTAAAATAAACATGAGTTACGGCAAAGGCTCTGAAGGAAATGAAGGAGAAGGAGAGTGAGAGTAACTGGGAGAGGTCACTTGGGGCAGGGTGAGGAGAAGACATCAGGGTCTGGAGGATGACGGCGCAGAGGCAGCTTTGTGAAGAGGTGGGATGGCAGGTGGGAGGACTCGGAGGCAGGAAAGGGCCTGATTTGTTAAGGACCAGAGACAAGGCTCCGGTGTGGCTGGCATGCAGCAATCAGGAGGAGAGAGGTAAGAAAGAAGAAACACATGAAAAGGCGGGGTAGGGGTGGGGAGATGAGCAGAGGGGTCAGTTCATGCAAGCCCTCCAGACCACAGCAGGAATGGATGGAAGGTGACTGCCGTGCAGAGAACTTCCCGAAGTTTGAGCTGTTCAAATAGAATGGGCTGCTTTGGTGAGCAGAGACGTTCCCCTCCCTTAAACTCATCTCCGCTGTTTTCAAACATGTGATGCTAGATTCTTTGGGTCTAGGGCTTGGTATTACAATTATCCTTATCCCACGTTGTCATGCTAGATTCAGCCCCTCCCTCTAGCCTGAGGAGCTCTCTTCAGAGACGCACACTTCCAAGGCTGTCATCTGAAAGCCTTGGATGGAAATTGCCTAAACGGGGCTGAGGACGTGGGCATCCCCAGCTGGCCACTACACCTGCCCTCCGATGGAGGCTAGAGGCTGTTCTTAGGCATGTAGTGCAGGGTGTCCCGGCCTTCAATGGGCAGTCATGACTTCACTGTGCCTCCCATTCCTGAGAATGCTTGAGGTCCGTGTGAATACATTACAAAGCATAGCGCACGTTCTGGGGTTAGCGGGTATTTAGGAAAACTTGTTTTTTTCTGCCATATCCTGAGATATTACACAATTCTGGGCATTGAACTACTCACTGCATTTACATGCATTGTATCATTTAACCCTTGCAAGAACTAAATGCAGTAGATACTATCATCCCCATGTAACAACAGATGAGCAAAATGACACACAAGCCAATAAGTGCACGGCCGCCCAGCAGCATCTCGCTAGAGCGCTGTGGGTGAGTCCCTTTCCTCTGGGTCCCAGCTGAGGGGAACTTGTCTTCACAAAGAGTCAGGATGTATGTCTGGGGAAAGCAAATTTCCTTTTTTTCAGCAGTATTTAAGTCAACGTTTATTACAAATGACCGATATCCAACCTTTTTATGCCAACAAAATACTTCTGAAAATGTCCAGTGCGCTTGGCATCCTTTCAGCAGTTGCCTCATCATTTGAACCCTGGGAGACATGACGAAATACACAAAGCCACCCCACTCGTCATCCAGGGAGAAAGGTGTGTGACAGCCACTGGGCACTGGGCCCCTTCGGAACCCAGAAGCCGTTCTGGTTTTGGCTACCAGCTGAGTGTTCCTACTGAAGGAAGAAAAATAATCCCCTAGCATTTTGAAGAAACACTTACCTTAAGCACTGAAACACAGCAGCAGAACCAGTTCTTTGTGGAAAATACAGGGCGGCCAACAACAGATCAATAGGTGCGCACGGCGGTCACCTCCGCCTCCCCCGCTGGGAACCACCAGGAGCTGGGAGCGCTCTGCTCTGGTACCTCGCTCTCCTCAGTGCGGAGGCTTAGGGTCTTGTGTTCTTATTTGCAGGACCGGAGAAACGCAATTCACTGTATCGTAAAAAACGTTAGTTGTTTTTTTTTTAAACTATCTCCTGAAAATACAAAAAAAGCAAGACAAGGAAGGTGCTAAGTGTGCCCAACAAGATCCACATGGACCCACGACAGCGCTGACAGAGAGCCCTGCGTCAGAGGGCCCTGGCGCGGCAGTTCAGGGCTCTCGCTGCCCGTTACCGGAGAGGTCCAGCTGAAAGAGCAAAATTCCCGGAAAAAAAGACCTTGAGAAAGGTCTTACAGTCCCCTTCGCTCATGTGAGCTATGCCACGTAAGGAATGGGATGCTCCCATGTGATTCTCTTTCTCAAAGCCTCATCCTCAGATCCCCTGCATCATATTGGCATGGGGCGCAGAGGGGACATGCTGGTTTAAAGTGAAGATGCCTCGACTCTGGGCCAACCCACCAACTGAGACTCCCTGAGGGCAAGGCCCAGGAATTTGCTTTATTTGGTAAGTGATCCATGTGATTTTTAGGTACACTAAAGTCCGAGGACCCCCGGTATTGCTCTTCTTGAAGGGGCATTTTGTCTATTTTTAGTCAACTACTATAAACAATGCAATTAGGCAGTGTCCACTTCGCCTTCATCATCATTCTCGGCACTGCTATTTATATATTTACTAATTTGATCCTTACACCGACTTTACGCGGCAGGTCCATTGTAATCCCCATGTTTCAGAAGCGTGAACGAAAGCACTGAAGGGTTGAGTAGCTACCCAGTATCACAGAGCCAGACCTGAAACGCAGACAGTCTCATTTCACAGTCCACAGTCTTGACCCCAGACAGGCGACTTCATATTATTACCTTGGCTTCTTATACTGTGACCATGTTCCCCATGTCCATTCCTCTAGCGAAGACCTCTTCCTTCAAGACGAGCATTCCTGCCTCTGCGAACTCCTTCTGTGACCCCATGAAGGAGAATGCCTCCTTCTACTGTGCGTGAGAGGAAAGATGGGGACACAGGCACACGGCAACGCTGCAGTCTTGCCTCTCAGCCATACCCCTGACACCGTGACATATACCACCTGTTAGCTCTGGCATGAAAACCACAGTTCTTAGGTTAATAAAAGTAATGATAGCCCATAAAATTTACTGGCATTGAATTTATCTGTCAATCAAACTGAAAATTCATGCCAGATTTTTTAGACATGAGGTGAAAATTCCTGTCATTTACTAATCAGAGCAGCTCGGAGTAAAAGGCTGACCCAGGCCACATGCCAGTGACCTCCTAGAAGAGGACCAAGCCTGGCATTGTGTTTTCCACTGCCCAGGACAGTGTAAGAGCTCAATGGGTGTTTGTTGAATAAATAACTGAATGAATTAATTCTGTGTGGCCACATGTCATTTTCTGTTATTAGTAGAAACATCAGTGCCCGGGGAGCAAGTTTTCTCTCCTTATCAAACCTCTCCTCCCTCGGAGCCAGTGGTCCAGCCATGCTACGGAGGGTTACACCTTTGCTTGACAATTGGAAATGTGCTGATTCACATGATTAAGCCTCATATTTATACAATGCTTTTACCTGAAGCAGACCGCAAATCTTTGAGTCGTCCGATCCGTCCTATCATAGTGCTGGGAACTGGGCATTATTATCTCCCCCGTTGTGTGTGCAAATCCAGAACTGAATGAAGGTTAAACACTTATCCCAAGGTCACCGCACCTGAGCCACTCACCCACCCTCAGAAGCAGGCTTCCTAACTCACAGGCTGGCCCTGTTCTGTCCTGTCCTGGGATCCCCCCTGCTTTCTTTGACTCGAATACCATTTGCTTCAGTGCCCATCTGTGAGCCCTGGTCACTTATGCATTTTCTGATATCTGGTATCTTTCATTCCCCACCAAGTATATTTCCAGTGCGGCAATGAACATCAGCCACTCCAAGAAGGAGGATTTAAAAGGAGGGCCACTATTTTCCATGAGTACAATTATTTATGTGCACAAATAATTGTGCAGTGATTGGCTAATGGAGAGTGCAATCGGCCGCATGTGGGCATAATTAGCCACTTGCCCCTCATTTGGAGGGTATAATTATCAAAGCAGGCAATTCTATATCTGTGGATAATTGTGCGTGCAGAACAGAATGATGGGTAGGAAATCCAGTCCTTAATTACTTTTCATGTCATTATTTCTAGAAAAGCGTTTTAAGGTAAAGGTAACTTTCTGATTTCAATGGTCTGCTTGGATCGACGGTCAGATCCAGGTGGGAGTGGCAGGCAGAGAGCAGGACCAAGGAAAGAACGAGCCAGGATCTTCGGTGCCAAGCTGAAATCTGATCTTCTGTGCCAGAGAAACCCCAGCAACCAATTACCCTGGACATTACACCCAGACCCACCTAGTGGTCAGCCATCTGCCTACACAGATGATGAAGCTCAATTTTTATCCCGCTCCACTATTGTGTATCATTCTTGCTTTAGCAGTTTTAACGTTTTCCTCACATTGTGTCTTTATAATCTCAGAAATGCCAGTTGGCTTGGCACAGAAAGTGATTCTGCTCGCTGCTGGATGTGGGTCATTCAAAGTGCTGTAACAATACCTTTAACTAGTCATTCATCTGGGGATGTACATAGAAGAATAAATTGGGAACACGTTTCTTTGTGGTTTTTCTGAAACCTTAGATGGGAGAGATTTCACAGTCTCTGCTGTGCCCCCTGCATTCTGGCTTAAACAGCTCTGCAAAACTTTTCCCAGTCTCCCACTCAATCACACAAAAATACACTTGCAAACAGCAGATCCTAAAAATACATGTCACATGCGAGCACAAGGGAAATTATTTCTCAACATGAATCGACTCTTTAGGAATATGCAAGCTGAGTAATTTTTTAAAAAGAAAGCCCAAATTTCCTATTTTACCACCTTTCATCTCCACCACAGTATTTTCTTCAGAGGGGGCCAGTCTGCAGTGGTGGGGGGTGGCGACGACTGACTTTTTGGCATGAAAAAAGCCTGTGATGCAGGCTGGGCTCTGCCACTTGCCAGATGTGTGACCTTGGATAAGGCATTTAAGCTTTCTGACTCAATTTCCTCATCTGTAAAATGGGTTGCTCTGAAGATTAAATTAAATACATGTAAAGTACTTAACACAATGCCAGGCCCACTGTAAGGGCTTGAATAAGCATCACTAATAGTAAGAGCCTCATCTTTTAATTTATAGCCTCCCGTCTCTGTACCAAGCACATGACACTCTATTACCTGTGTACAGGCCTTGTACCTCCAAAAAATGGACAGGAGTGTTGTCTTATACATCTCTATGACCCACACAGCGTCATGCCCATAGAAGAGGCTCGATGACTAGCAATGAATGATGGCCCGCACTACCTCACGACATCTCACTCTGACATCCGCTGCCCTCCAGCACACCGTTGCACTTCCTTTGATAGCTTCCGGACCTAAATCGTAAACTCTGTCCTCCACCCCTTCCGCCACGGTCAGTCTCATAGATGTGATGTCCTTTCTGATCTCCATTTCCATGACCTCTGCAGTCACTACTCCATCCACTCCTTAGACTTCATCATTTCTCGGACCTGACGCACCTCAAGATCTTGAGTTTTTCTTGATTTTGTTGATTTCACCTTCCTGACCTTGCACTTTGCCGGGGACCAATTGTGCGCATCTCTTCCCAGCTCTTCTTTCAGCAATTTCACACTGATAGCTTGAAACCAGCCCTGGAGGGAGTATTTACACCATGGAAATTAGCAAATGCTACAAATCAAGGCTTCTCCCTACCCCTAGCAGAACCAGTTAGTAACTGTTGTTCAGCTAAATGCAGCCTATGTTTACAGAGACCTATACTATAAGCCCTGACCCCTTCACACCTACTCTCCATCATCCCCTATTGATTTCATTTACCTTCCAATTTTTACCCTAAAGTCAGCTCTTACAACAGTACATGCAATCCTATCCTTCCGGGCTCTACTTATGGGTAACCCGAGCATTCTCTTTTTCTGCCCCTATCTATTCCTCCTGTTATCATCTCTCCCTGACTCCTAATGCGCTCCCAGCAGCTGATATTCTTAACCTTCAGCTCCTGACGCCTGTATAATAGGTGATGTTTTAAATACAATTGGCAGCTCTGTCTGTATTTAATGTTCTGATAGTTGCATTGTCCCTTTAAGAGAGGGAGGGAGGGAGGGAAGGAGAGAGAGAAAGAAAGAGAGAGAGAGACCATATGCAGGTCTTTTAATGGCTTGCCCATCAGCCCCTTCAGAATTTTTTAACCCAGTTTTAATACTAATGTAGCCCTTCAGGCAGTGACTTTCATGTGACATTTGATGCTTTTTAGACTCACTTCAAAATGGAATTCTTTATTGTGCATCACCGCACAACTCTCTTAATGTGTCTCAGCCTTGAAGTGTTTACCAAAACTGATATAGCTCTTTCCTGGAAGAAGCAAATCATAAATATTGCCTTTTTGAAAATTAAAAATCTACAGTGAGGTGCTTACCGCGAGAGTGATGTATCTCAAGGTGGTTGATATACTGCACCCGCAATTGACATGCTCAGTGTTTCCCCGCTGAATGTTCACTGAACCCAGGCCCGGCCCGCAGGGGGCCGGAGGGAGGAGAAAGGTTAAAGGGAGGCAGGAAGGGGAAGGTGTGGGATGAAATGAAAAAGAATGATGACGAAGGGCCTGGAGCACTGCTCTGCGTGACTGTGCTCACGTGACGAAGTGAGAGACTGCAAAGTGAGCTGCGGACATTTGGCCTGCACCGTCCTTTTGGAGATTTGAGGGATTTTATACAAAAGTTGAGATTTCTGGCTTTTCCTGAGAAATCGTCAGTATTGGCCCTGCTCGGCCTGCACGTCTCCATGGGAACACAATTGTCTGGAAATGAGGAGCAGCTGCCCCTCTGAAACAGACACGCACTCTCCAGCTGGAAGCTGTCCACACCCCCCTCCCACCCGCCCATAATTGTTTTATATCCAGCCAAAATCGCTCATTTATGTTGTCAGCAGGGCCTCTGCAGGCATTTGAGTTGGTGACTTCTAGCCTAAAGGAAGCCCTGGGGCTTACCCACATTTAAAAATTTCCCCAAAGGGGTGGTTTCTAGAATGTGGTGGAATCTCGGTATTTTATTCATCTCCGAACCTTCCTTAGTGCCTTAAACAAAGGAGATGCCAGATACGGCAGAATCCGATGGACTAACCATCTCAGTGATACAGGCCCTTGGTGGCCTCGCTACAACTCAGGCATGCTGGTGCGGTTGGGACATGAGCCACAGAATGTCACTCAGGACCCTCCAGGCTTTGTTCTCTCAGCAGGGCAGGGGACGTCCCTTCTGGGTGTGCGTGTAGGACACACAGTTAGAGCCAGTGGCTGAGGGAAGCTCCTTTTATTACACAAATTTATTAGTGGGTCAAGATTTCAGTGCTTCATAAAAGGACCCAAGCACTAATGTGTTGTTTGATCCATAGTATACCACCACTGTGGGCATGTCTCCTGATCAGAAAAGCAAAGATTTGGTGGGAGAGCAAACATTGTACAGGACTGCCTCCCGGCTTCCTCCCAAAGCAGGGTGGGTAAATCTCGAGCTAATCCCAGCACCTTCACAGTGCATGCCTTTATCATTAAGCTTGTTAATGCCTTCCTTTTTTTACATTTCTATATTTCGATGATAATAATCAACTTTATGTTTCTGAGGTAGAAGTCAGTGGGAGACCCTAAGAATGCTATATGGCATCCCCATCTTGACTTGTTCTTTATAAAGCCTGGCGGAGGTTGGTGAGGGCTCTGTGACTGCTCATCTTCCTGAGCCGCGACCTTTGTCCTAGACACAGGAGAAGCAAGAATCCTGCGCGGAGATTAATGAAGACTTGTGTTACACAGCCTTCAAAGCATCTGCCTGCTCTCAAAGTCACGCACTAACTCTCATGCTAATTAGAGCGGAACAAAATGGGTGCTTTCTCCTTTTGGTAGAAAATTAAAAACCAAGAAACTGTTTCCCCCTCTTTTGATGTAATCTGACACCACTATGCAGCCCAAGCATCAACTGTATTGAAATGAAGGATAAAGAAAACACCAAGGTGCTAATGGAATTCACATCTCTTCTCCCAGAAACCAGGAAAAACAGAACAAAGTAGTTCTTAGAATCTAAATAGCCTAAATGGACCCTTTCTCAAATTAAAATCCTTTTTAAACGTCAGTAGCGGTTGCAAGTCAGATTTGATGCTTAGTATTGCCGCGTACAAACTGTTCCCGTGGAGGAAGTTCCCAAAAAGAAAGCGAGAATATGATCTTAGCAAAAAACACATTTATCCCCATAACCATGGATATAAAAATCTGTGAGGGCTTAATTAAAGGCTGCCAGAAGCACGGATATCAAGTCTCAATAAATGAGCAAAGATGAAGACAGAGGTGACATATTTAGATAACTCCAAAGCTCTTGAATCATGGAAACTATATAAGCGTACTTAAAAAAAGAGTGTAAATTGTGGTAATATAAACTTATAACTCTTAAATACTTCAATAGCAGCTACTACTTGTCCAGTACCTATTTCACACCAGATGCTATTCTCCACACTTTTTATTAAGTTTATTCCTCACTGCAAGCCTTCCATGTTCCATCGTTAGGATTTGAATGCAGGTCTAACTAATCCAAAACCTATGCTTTAAATAATGATGTGTGTATATGCAAGGTTATGAATTTGACAATAAGCACAGCTTTGACTGCATCTTATACATGTAAAAATTTACTGTTCTTGTTACTTTCTAAATAGTTTATTAGAGTTTTTATGTCTTCCTTTTCAGACATATTTCTTAAGTTCTTAAATTCTTTTAAATGAATAATTGGAAGGTGTTATTCTGCCAAATTATTAGATATTTTTGCTTTATCATATTCATCTTGACTATTTCCTTTTACTTCTGAATACTGCCTGCCAAAAATCTGCTTTTTGTAGCTAGACACTCTGCCATTTTTATTTAATTCTGTATGGGAAACTTAACGGATGGGAGTAGGTAATTATGAGATGTTGGAAGGATGTGAGATTTAAACAGACTAAGCAAAAAAAAAAAAAAAAAAAAACCGAAACAGTGGTTTTTGGGTCAAAAAAGAAATGTGCAAAATAAAAGACTTTAGAGGAAGTTAGCATGGCAAGATTTTAAGTGTTCCTGGGTTTTCTAGTAGCTCTTAATAGCTATTTATAAAAATACAAAAGCATTTTATTTAATTATTCATGTGCTTAATAGCAAAAAGCAATTCATGCTTCTCTAATATAACACCTAACCGGTCCCGTATCAAGCCCTTTGAAGAGCAATTGATTCAAGTCAATGATATTTATCTCCATGGCCATTGATATGAACATCATTGCTTAATTGTACTTTTCTATATATTTTTTGGTACTTGTCTGCCTTCTTTTCTGTCTACGTCCCCAGTGAGCAATCTAAGGAAAGCTGCTGTGTTTACATATCTCAGCATCCCCTGTGCCTAGCACAACACCTAACATAGAATCGACACCTGGTAAAGTCTCATTGCATGAATACAGGCATTGACTGGAAATCCTCACTGAATGCTGGACTGGACTCCAAGAACCGGTACTGGCCCGTGTCCAGCACAATTTTTCCAAACCCTTTTGAATGCTAAGTGTTAAGCCGCAAGGCACCCTCACCTGAAGATGCGTCAGTTTCCCTAGCCCTGGCCCGACTGACTTCCAGCCTCCTCTCCCATCAGTTTCTTAGCAAGCCCTGTGTACAGGTGCGTGAATTATGATACCTCCTGTCCAGCTACTCTGAAGACATCCTAGAAAAGGAGATGTGTAAACACTGGCTGGGGTGCAAAGGGAGAAGCATGAAGTCAAACTAGGAAGACAGATAGGGAGCAGTCAATGAAAAAGAGAACTTGAAAAAGTCCCTCTAATTTGCCAATCAGGTTGGAGGTGGTTGGCAAATGGAAGTGAAAATATGGAGACAGAGGGTCGGTACACAGATTTGCTAAAAACCTTTAGTGCAAGAAAGAAAGAGAGAGAGAGAAATAGGACAGTAGCTAATAGGAAAACCAGGGTCAAGGAAGATTTTGTTTTGGCTTGTCCTTTGTTTTAAATCCTTGGTAACAATGCAGAGATAAAATCTAGAGAAAAAGCCAACACCAAACCCCTCACCCTCAGCGCTCACATTAAACGGTGGCCATAAGAAGTTAGAAAGTGGGTAAGTCAGCCACAGCATAACCTTCAAAGATTACACGAAATCAGGAGGAGATGCAAAGGCCTTAGAGAATGTGACTGTACAGCTAAATGTCATTTTGACAGTTTCTTTCTTGGAGGTACGGTTAAGATGATTTGAGTTGTCACTTTCTCTAGGAAGAGTTCACTTTAATTATACAAATATTGAATATTTTTCAGGATAAAAATGGTAAAGAATTTGCTTTGAAGTCTTCAGCCTTCAAACACTATTATGTGAAACCCTCATTGGAGAAACAGTGAGGGATATGGAAATAAGGGGCTGGCCTGTAAATGAGGAGCTGCGAATGTTAATGGTGCTGTTTCACCGTGAACCTTTTAAAGGGCCAACGGAGAGGCTTTATTATTTCAAATATCACAGCTCTGAGGGCTCCCTACAGGGAATAGTGATAAATATTGATAAAATGCCTATAAAGACAGCAAGGCAAAAATAAGCCTAAAGTTTGACTTGGCTGTTTAAAAAGCTGCCTAACCTTTCATTTAATTGCCTTTTCGCAGCAAACCAGAAATAAGATCTGAATGCAAAATGTGCTGGTTACCCCTGCACATGCCCTGAAATATGTGCTATCAGGCGATTTAAAGTGCAATTGCTTTGCTCTCAACTTGAGTGCAACCGACTGGGGAAAAATCGAATTTTGTGGCAGCGTGTGTCTCTGTGCATGGGTGAGGGTGGAGGTGGAGGGGAGTCCAAAGAGGTGCAGCTGCGTGACGGTGGAGCCTGAAACAGCGGAAAGAACAAGGCAAGCATTTAAACCCAGCCCTTCCCTTGTGCAGCTGAGCAAGCCTGCAGAAGTCGCCATATCTTTCCTCAGCCTCACTCTTCTCATCTGTTGAATGGTTACGCATTAATATTTAACTTAGGGACCCATGGTTAGGATTAACAGACACCATTGATTCGTTCAACAAGCACTGATTGACTAACACAGCAGGGAACAAAACAGGACCACATTTTAGTGCAGGAAGGCAGGCAACGTAGAAAAACGAGTAAGTCAGTTGCAAGGGAGGTGGGAAGGAGGTGTCGCAGGTTGCCGACAGTGTCTCCCATCCCACAGGCTCCTGTTACAATGTGACTTTGACCCTTCCCCAACGAAGAGTTGGGTTGTTAGTTTCCTCCCCTTGAAACCGGATGGTGTCTTGGGAGTTTTCAACCAATAGAGTAGACATGACAGTGAGGCTATATGAATTCCAAGTCTAGATCATAAAGCAGGTTCCGCCTTAGTTGGTGAAATATTCATTCACCTATGAAGCCTCAGCCACCATACAGGCAGCCCCCAGCCCTGAGGCCACCTTGCTGCAAGATAGCTCAGATCCCATGGGGAAGCCCCAGGGAGGTGCCCCGAGAATTCTGTACAGAAAGAGAGAGATGCAGTCAGTCCCTGCATTGTTCACATGTGGGGGTACTGAAGACTTCACTGGAACATTTGACCAATGAACACTGGGAGGGAGGACCTGAATGAAGTTATCTGAGCAGGGATCAGAGAAGGGGTTCTCTTTGCTCCCCAGGCAAAGAGTGTGCCTGATGTACCCAAGGAACAGCAAGAGACCTGAGTGTGACTGGAGCAGGGGAGGGAGGGAGAGTTAGGAGCAGCAGGTGGGGTCAAAGACCAGGTAGACTGGGGTCTTGCAGGCCATTGTAAAGACCAGTCTTTACTCTGAGTTGCGAAGTTATGAATGGTTTAGATCAGAGCAATGACCGGATGGATTTATGTTTTAACAGGAACACTCTGGATGCTTTGCAAACACTCGTATCTTGATTATTACTTTCATTACAGCATTTCTATATAAGCAAAGGTCAGTTTAGTAGGGTTAAGTAATTTATCCTAATTCGCTAAGTTACTGATGGTAGAGATGGGATGTGAACCCATATTACCTTTTTCAAGTCCTCAGAGGGTGAGTTTTATAGAGACTTAACACCCTCCCATAACTTTGGGGCTAGACGTTGCCATCACCCGAGTTCTTCTCTGACCCGTTAGGCAGGTGAGGTAAACCGTAGTATGTATGATAGTTACAAGCTTGGATTCAGGAGCTGGCCTGAGTTCAAGTCCTGGCCTTTCCACCTATGAGCTATGTGACATTGGGGAAGTTACTTAAGTTCATCTGCAAAACGGGGATAGTGGTACAAGCCTTGAAGGGACCCGATGAGGGTAGACAGACCGGCGCCCAGCACGATAAGTGCACAATGACATCACATTAATCATAATCACAGGTATCCAGGGGCTCCAAATTTTGCCTCCCTCAACTCTGCACTCCCAAAACTCACCACCCTCTCCTCAAATGCCTGTCCTCTGCCACCTCCGCCCACATTCTTTTCCTTTTTGGATCAGTAGCACCTTCCCTCGCGCTGCCCTGGTGGGAACTTCTACCTCACACTCTGTGGGCTGAGGAATTCCACTTTATCCCTCACTGTGGTTTCTAACTTCTCTGTGTGACCGCTTTGCTGAACCTGCCTAGGAGCCCAGGAGACCTCAGGGGACCTCGACTACACCTTCTACCTGTTCCACACTGACGACTGCTCCCCCCGTCTCCACTCTCCTCTGCCTCCGGACCCCTTCCTCACCTTCCTGGATGCGTCCAGATCCTGGTTCCTGGTCTTCTTCTCTGTTATGCTGGAGGATTTCTAACACCCTGTTCATCGTGGTCCCCACTCGCTGGGCTCGGAGCTCGTCAGAGTCTCTGTTTCTCAGCACCTTTGTCTTGGCCTCTTGACAGTCACATCTCAGGCATGACCGTTGCATTGTTCTCATGGCTTCTCAGAACTGCTTCACCTCTGTGATTGTGTTAGTCTGTTTGGGCCACTAGAACACAATACCATGGACTGGATAGATGCCTTATAAACAACAGGAATGTATTCTCACAACTCTAGAGGCAAAGATGTCCAAGATCATGGTATCTCACGAGAGTCTACTTCCCGGTTGATAAGATCACTGTCTTCTCACTGGGTCTTAACATGGTGGAAGGGGTGAGGGAACTCACTAGAATCCCTTTCTTAAGGGTGCTAATCCATTCATGATCTAATTGCCTCCCAAATGTCCCACCTCCAAATACCATTACATTGGAGATGAATTCGGGAGGGACACACTGAGTCTGTGGCAAAATGGGGTGGAGGAAGGAGCACTGGCCTGAGAATTCAAAGCCCTAACGTTACTGCTAATGGACTCGGTGACTTGAGAAAGTCACTCTTCCTTTAGGTCTTAGTTTTCTTTGCTGAGGATACGGAAGCTGGGACATTGACCTCAGAGCCTTAGTCCCAGCTCATCTGTGTGGCCTCGAGCAAAACATGTTGGCTTTCTGGGTTTTATTTCCTTACCTGTAAATTGAGATGCCTGGAGTGGAATGGTCTTCGGTGGTTCCTAGAAGCATGAAAACTTAATGTTCTCTAAGTCTGAAATCCTGTTTTGAACTCCCTCTCTTCCCTCCTAGGTTCCCACTTCCTCACTCTGACTGGTGTGGTAGTCTGTTCTTTTCATGGTCCACAGTCTTCATCTTGGGCCCTTCCACTCTCTCACCACCCCCAAGGACGAACCCTACTGGCCCATTGGCAGTTTCCCAGGTATTCATCCCCTCTTCCCCTCTGTTTTTGCTCTCACTATAATCTTAGTGTGGGGACCTTACCCTCTAACACACCTGTGAGTCCTCCTTTATAATGTAGCTCACAACCACCTCCCTGGAAGGGTTTCTTGACACCCTTGTCCCACTACCTTCCAGTCTTCTCAACAGTTCCTTCTGTTTATCTCTGTCATAGCCCTTATGCCATGAGACTGTCTATTCAACTTTGGAGCCTAGGGTGGTACCACTCGTTTCCATATCCCCAGCTCCTAAAACAGGGCATGGCACATGGCACATGGCACATGGTGAGCTGCTACTCCATGAATGAAGAAACCCCAGCACACCGACAAGGGTTCATGTGTCAATAGGATGTGTGCCATGGGGTTTGCATGCTCAAGAAAGACCAAACTCAAATTCTCTATTCCCTTATTTAAAAGGCATACACTTTCTTTTCTTTTTTTTTCCATTTTATATTTTATCAATGGTGACATATAGTAAAAATCTAATATACATTAATTACCCATGGTCCCTTATAAACATTTAAAGTTCTTTTTACACAAGCACAATCACACTGCACTTATACTATAAACTAAAATTTGAGAAGACAATTTCAAAAATAAAATACATTAGCCTTCGCTGGGTGGCTCAGTTGGTTGGAGTGTCATCCTGATATGACAACATTGCAGGTTTGATCCCTGGTGAGGACACACATAGGAGGCAACCAATGGGTGCGTGAATAAGTGGGATGACAAATCAATGTTTTGTCCTCTCTCTGAAATCAATTTTTAAAAAAATTTTAAAATGCATTAAAGATATAATTCACAATGAAGTATTAAGGTGGATTTTAACTCTGACTTTAAATATTCTCATTGCCGTCCAGTGTAGACCTTTACCAAGAAGCTGACCATTCTGGGGATCTCTTCTGAGGACTGATTTCCACATAATTAAAAAGGCAGAGACTTTCGGCGAGTCATCACCTCTGGACACCTAACCGGGGTATCATGCTCTGTAGCTCTAGTGCTGAACCCACCTTCCCTCCCACATCAGCCCGTTTGGACCCCTTCTTTAAAGAGGCACTATCTTCTAAAGACGCAGACCTTGGAACCATCTCCGACCCCTGCCAGTGTCCTTGTCTCATTCTGTGTCCCCTCCTTCCTGAGCGTCCCTGCTGGTTTTCTAATGGGTTCCTGATTCTTCTCTATCACACTTGGCTATACCTTGCAGATCAATCTTCCAAAAGTCTGAACCACATAGTGTCATCCTTCTTTTTAAAAAAGTCTTCACTGCCCTGCTGAATAAGATCTAAATGCCTTCAGCTCCCATTCAAGCCATTTATGATCTCATTCTAATCTCACTTTCCTAGACCAATGGCCCATCCATGAGAGGCAAAAAAACATTGTCTTCTAAGCTGAGGGACTTCAGCTGGGTCTTGAAAGATGGATGGAATTCAAATTGGTCTTGTGGTCAGAGTAATGAAGATGTGAAGATTCTTTTTTTTTCCCCCTCAATGTTCAGTTTCCTTTAATGACCCCCATCTGCCTGAAGGACAGGGGTGGGCAGCTAGGTGATGACAAAAGATGTTCACTTGAAGACCTTGCCCTGGTTGAAGGCTTTGCACACATGCTGGAAGGCCCCCTCCCAACAAAAGTCCTTGGCATCTGGGTCTCCCCACTGCTAGGCTTCAGTTTCCACTACGTATGTGAATCATAGTCCACCTGGCAATGTGGACGCAGCAGAAAGGCAAGTTTCTGGCCTTGGAAGACCCAGCCTCCAGACATAGAGCGGTCCCAAAGAGGAGGACACTGGCACAGGCATTCTTCCTCAGCTCAACCAAATCACTGGAACATTCCAGTGATGAGGTTGCAACTCGTGAAGGTCTGGGTGAGCTCTCTGGGGAGGCAGCACTTGGAATACCACAGGGGCCGACCATCCTTATCAAAGTGCTCCCAAAAGCTGTGGCAGCGCCACAGAGAGTGTGTCCTCATTGGAGTACTTGCGCTTAAATTCATTCAACACAAAGGTCCTCTTAGGCAGGCAAAAAGAAGGCTCCATGGCCTCAGGCTCAGCCACCCCAGCCTGCTGACATTCGTCCTTCTCCTCCTTGGGAACGGGAGCCGAAGGTGTGAAGATTCTTAATCTCACTTCTGTCACTTACCATTTGAGTGACCTGGACAGCCACTTCACTTCATTTTCCTAGGTTCTCTCAGGGCAGAAGAGCAGAGAAAACCTCCCATTTGATAATATGCTTACCTTTACGTGGCTCATTTCTTTGATCAACCAAATCTAGTAAGATATACAGCAGGGTAAGTTTACTTGCTTATTTGTTTGTTTTTTAAGGGAAATTCCCTGTACAGGTGATAACAGAAATCTCCTTGGAGAAAACCTTCTTCGTCTCAATAAGGAGTTTCCTGGTGGTTCTGTGGCTTCCAAAAATGCAGGCCAGCCAGGACCTCCTATCCTAGGTTAAGGTCACATAACGTAGTATTTTGTCTCTTGATATGAGTTGCTTCCAGCTCTAAAGAACTTTGGGAAGAGGGAAGTATACTTATTTCTAAAAAAGTACGGGTGCTATTATGAGTTGCATTGTGTCCCCCCAAAAGGTATGTTGAAATTCTAACGGTTCCTCAAAATGTGACCTTATTTGGAAATAGGTTCATTGCAGATGTAATTAGTTAGAATGAGGTCATACTGGAGGTGGCCTCCATACTGGAGGGCCCTTAATCCAATATAACTGGTATCTTTATACAAGCGGAGAAGAGACACAGAGACACAGACATACCAGGGGAGAACACCACGAGATGGTGGGGGGCAGAGGCTGAAGCATTGCAAGCCAGGGAATTCTAAGGATTGCTGGCAAGCCACCAGAAACTCGGGAGGGGCAAGGAAGAAGTCTCTGCTACAGAGTTCATGGGTAGCATGGCCCTGCCAACACCTTGATTTTGAACTTCTAGCCTCCAGAGCTGTGTGGGAATACATGCCAGCTATTTTAAGCCACCTGTGTTTGCGGTATGGCAACCCTAGGGAGTTAATACAGGGGCCCTCTGGAAGTCGAGGAACTCCAGCTCTGCTCCATAGATTGGAAACACTCCCTGTAAAGTTGACGGAAGTAAAAATATCCCTGGAATAAAATACGTTGAAGAAAGAGAGTGTCAGGAATGGCAATCCAGCTCTTCCACCTCTTGGAGATGGGCTGGTTCCGGTCCTGCACGTGCTTTGGTTTGAGAGCTTCTCTATTTTTCAGACGCTGTGGCACGGTCAAGGGTCTTTGGGAGCAAAGGGCTGACCATGGGTATAGGAACTAAAAGGGTTGTTACCCAGGACTAACAGTCAGCTGGTGTTCTCTACGGCTCTATCAGTTGTGTATGGCTGATGATCAAATGCCCGTGCCACACCGGTATTGAAACATTTTGATGCCTGCCTACTGCACCTTGTAAGTTAAGCATACGGCCCACCTGCAGCCTGAACAGGTACCTGGCCTGCCAGGGGTACCGCTATGGTGTGCACAGATCTACGTGGGGCCTGTTTTCAAAAGGGACATTATGCAGATGACAACGGCTCCAATTTTTTCTCTCCCCCATATTTACAAACAAGACAGATGCCTAACAGACCAAGTAAGTTCCTGGATTGAGGAAATGAAGTTTTCAAGATGATATTGGACTTCCTGCTGTGGGTAGGGGAGGAATCTCTTTTATTTTGCTAATGAAACAATTGATGAGAAAAATAGAAGGGATTTTATTCTGTTTGTATCCCAAGCTGAAAAAGCACGCCATAATAGCAAACACAAGACCCAGTGAACAAACAGCCCTATCTATATGCTTGGCTGTGAAGGCTGAAGTGTTCCAGCAATGATAGATGAGAAAGTCTATTATTGGAAGGTTCCAAAGAGATTTTTCTGAGACCTGTAGTCCAGTTTGTTGAACCAAATCTCTGAATGGACTTCAAATAAAATCTCCTTTCTACAGAAGCGAAGCTATTACTCAGAATCAACCAAGAGCAAAAGAGCCACATTTCAGCAATAGAAACTGGTCAGCTGTTTCCATGCAGAACCGATTTCAGAAAAATCTTCATTTTCGCTGCAACAGCTTATCAGCTATATGTTCTGCTTGCAAAAAGCCAAGCGATACTCACAGTCCCACATCACATGGGTTCAACAGGGCGGCACGGTGCAGTAGCCCACTCTTCCACAAGCAAAAGAGACAAGCGAGCAAAAAGTAATGAAAGGAATCATTTGCATCTCTTGAATTCTCAAGATTGGCACAGCAGTGCTTCACTGTGATGCCACCTGTGTTGGCTGTGTTCTTGGTGGAATCTGTTGAGAATACGGCCCTGTGGATTTTCTGTGTTAAAGTGGAAGCTGTGCGCGTACGTAACGATATACACTCAGTAAGTGCTCAAGGAACACTGGCTGTTGATGTTACTGAATGCACAAAGGGGAATTTAAATGGGCGCTTAGAATCCTAAGGATGGTGGGAAACAAATACGATGTTCCTATGCACAAGAAAAGATCATAATTCTGCGGAGAGTGTCTAATGTGAAGAGTCACAAGCTGGAAATCAGAATCCTGTAACAAGCACCTGGTGATTTATGCTCTATTTCTTTGCCATGTGTCCCTGTTGAGGTCACTGATGATCTGAGTTTCCCCATCTATTTAATGAACACAGCAGTCCTTCTTATCTCCAGGGGGACTGAAAGCCTTAATGAGTTAATGTCTCCTATGTGAATGCAAAATAGAGGTGCAAAAAAAGTTAACTGGATACGGAGGAAAGAAGGGTTATTACGACCCTTCTTATTTTCTTGGGTAGGGCTAAGTAAGAAAGTTTGCTTTTTGTACCTATGATTCTGATTTTCTTATTTGCCCCTCCTTTTCATGTTCCTCTTTTTCTTTTCTCTCGATCTCTTTTACATGAATACACACAAAAGATTGTACAATTTTATTTTATTTTTTCCTTTTCGGCAGGGACTCATACAGATCCCTTCAGGGCAATACCATGGGAAAACGATTTGTTCATCCATCAATCTCCGTAGGTAGGTAAGGTACCACATTAGCTACTCTGGAAGGTAGAAGGCTATTTATTTAGAACACCACTTTGCCTTCAGGGAGTCTGAAACTCCTGGGGGCATGTAAGGGTAAAAGGCATGAGTACAAGTCACAAAATCAAGTGAGTATTTTAGTAAGTGCCAAAGAGATTCATGAAACCAAGTTCATAGGCTTTCAGGAAAAGGGAAGCTTTTCTTGAAAACCGAGCTCCCTTTTAAAAGTTAGGCACAGAATTCGCCCTGAGAAGGTGAGTGCAGGACATTGCGGGGAAAGGTCACGGTGCAAGTGAAGGCTTGGGGGGGTGGCATACTCGGTTTCCAATGGCGACAACTGGTGGTCTGATTTGGTTTAAAAGCGGGTGGTCTGTAGTTGGTTAGGAGTATATTAGACAGGAAAGCCACTTAGGGTTCGATTGAAGAAGGCTTTAATATTGGGCAGAGGCTTAAAGAGTAGTTTCCAATACTTTTCAGAAACTTTATAAAAAAATTATTATAAAATGGGAGCAGAGCTGCCTGGCCGAAGGGCTTTCTCCCATGACCTTCACATAATTCAGTGCCGTTAGGGAGCCCCCGGAAGCTTTACAGCCCTGCAGGGTGCTCTGTGCTCTGCCATAGGCAAAGAACAGCCATGAAGCGTTTCTAAGCGTGGAGGTGACAAAATTAGAATAGAATATTCTGAATACACATTTGGCAACACTGTTGAATTCATTGTCAGGGTACAAACTAGAGACAGGAAAATGAAACTGTGCTGGGAGAACATTTGGCACACAGTAAGCGCTCAATAAATGTTGGCTGAATGATTGAATGAATGAACGATAATAGCAGGGAAGGGACTATAGAAAGATAGTGTCAAGGAATAACTTGCTGATTGATTATGGGAGAGAAGAGAGAGATTGTGGCGGAAAAATGTCAAGGTTTCAAGTCTGGGCTCCTGAGTGAAGTGGGGCGGCACTAGTAGGAAATGGGAAAGCTCTACCGGAACCGGTGGGCAAGGCTGTTATGTTCCAGCCATTTAGCAGGTTAAATGCATTAAGAGACACGCAGCTGGAAATGTTTAAGGACATTTGGAAATGGGAGGTTGTGGCTTAAGAGAAAGATCAGGTTTATTGACATAGCTGTAATAAAGATATATGTGTGGACAAGGTGTCTCAGATAAGTTCAAGAAGCTAGGATGACTCTGGGAAATGAGGATACAGACGTGATGGGAGGAGGAAAGAAGCTAAAAAGATAATGGCGTGGCCGGAGAGAGAAAAGAAACCACCATCATTTCATGTCATAAAAACCGAGGGAGAAACACTTGGGAGGAGGGAATGATCAACAGTCAGAGGCTCCAAGAGCCTAAGAAGGGAGAGAACCAAGAAAAAGCCGCTGGACTTGGGGCTCGTCACCCTCAAAAAGAAATTTCAAGCAATGAGGGAGGAGACCTGATTATCCTGGATTCGGGAATTAAAGCATGAGGAGGAAATGGAAATAATTAGCTAGGCCAGGCCTCCCAGAATTCTAGCAATAAATGGAACAAGGGAACCAGGAACTAGATTACAAGAAACATTTTTCTTTGCTTTTTAAGGCCTGGGAGAATCTCAAGCATATTTACAGGCAAACAGGCAAACAGGAAAGAACCGATGGATGGGAAACGGACAGTGAAAGAAAATTACACTACGTTAAATTTTCTGAGTAATTTAAGCCATACGTATCAAAGTTGGAGATACAGGAAGTGAAAACAGAATGGCTGAAACATGAACAAGTCTTTTAATTGGCCAAGTGTTGCATATAAGGCTGCAGCTTAAGAAACTCCATAAAATATGTACTACTTAGAGAAATGCTCAGGTGTACCCAATTTGTCATCTGGCAGGAGACAAAGCAGCAGTGCTTGCAGTTGGCACAGAAAACACAGGTGCTCACCACCTTGAGACACCGTTACAAGCCTCCATAGCAATAGGCTGCTTGTACAAACACTTGAATACACTGAGCTGCAACGCTAACATTCACAGGCTCTGCACGAAGCAGTTACCACTCAGCCCCGGCCAAGGGGAGCCTACGCAGACATGGAAACCAAACGTAAGGTGCTGTCCTGTGAGCTCCTGGGGCAGAAAAAGGACATTAGGCAACAACCAAGAAAATCTGAATGAAGGCTGGACTTCAGTTAATAATAATGCACTGATATTGGTTCATTGCTACAAGTGTACGGACCAATAATGCAAGATGTTAATAACCGTGGACGCTGGGTGTGGGGTATATCGGAACTCTGTACTGTCTTCCCGATCTCTGTAAATCTAAAACTGTTCTAAAGAATAAAGCCTACAGGAAAAAATACTAAACAAAGACACAACTCATTCCCAACCTCAGGGCCTCGAAAAGCTCATCTTACCTCTAACCATTTTCATCTATAAGACATGCAGGGGTGTCCAAACTTTTGGCGTCTCCGGGCCACACTGGAAGAAGGGTTGGTTTGGCCCATACATTAAATACACAAACACTAATGAAAACTGATGAGCAAAAAAAAAAAAAAAGGTTTTAAGTAAATTTATGGTTTTGTGTTGGGTCACATTCATAGCTGTCCTGGGCTGCATGCAGCCCGTGGGCCGCAGACTGGACACCCCAGTTAGAGCACAGATGTGTGGGTCGCCTGGGAAGGCGTGAGGGTTTACTATCAATATTTACAGACACACACTAGTAGAGTATGCTCATCCTGACATTAAATTTATTTCTCTGCTTAGGGATTTTTTGTTTGTTTGTTCAAATGAGGTCTGATTACCCTTGCTGTTTTAGCTACTGGAAAACACAGGGTCCTATTCGGGGCCCATTTCTGCCGACATTGACGGTGCATGTACTCACTTAGTGCAGCAGCAGAGAACCTGGGCCCCGGGGTCAATCCTCAGGTTCAAATCCTGCCTCCACCATATGTCAGCTAGGAAATCGGGCCAGTGACTCGGTCTCTCTGCATCTGTCTCTCACGTGGACGACGGGGCCCACAGCAGTGCCTGCTTCAGACGGTTGCTGTGAGGGTTAGATGAGTGGAGGCATATCTTTTAAAGCAACTAAAATCAGCCTGTGGAGGAACATAGTGAGCATAGACAAAAGGTATTATTTTGTTAGGCTTAAGCCTAGATCGTTTTGATATGCTTAAAATTCCAATATAAGCGGCATCTCTTGGTTCAAAAAACAAATTTAATTACAAAAGCCTTCAATCAGGTATAGTCTACAAATTTTGCTTGGTGTTAATGAACGTTAGAAATAACTTTAACCCTGATCCACTTCCTCCCCCCGTGCAAAGAACTACCGATGTCCCGGTCCTTCTGGTGTAAAGCTAGCGTTCACAGAGCCGAAAGGACTGACCCACTAATTTTCTCAATATGAGAGGCTCCTACGTTGAATGGGAAGACTGAGTTGATCATTTGATAAGCCAAGTTCCATATTAATGCTCCTTCAGTGAGTCAATGCAGAATTTGTTAAAATTTAAATTTTTAATATCAAAGTGCTTTGAAAAACTGAGTCTGCTTTACAGTTCTGCATCTTTGTTTAGTAGCATGGTTGGTTCTAGCAAATATTCTAAAAAATTTTTTTCAATGTATTTAGTATGCACAGAAATCTTTTATCTATCTCCAATGTGTACAGCTTAAGAAGTGAGGCAGGAAAAAGTTTTCTTTCTTTCCCAGTGACTAACCTGTTTCTTCAGTATCAATTATTGCATGATCAATTTCCTCCACTGGTTCACTCTGTTACCTTTATTTTATATTAAATTACTTTATGCATTTTAGTCTATTCCTAGACTTGATGTCTGCCTCATTGGTCTGCTGGTTTATTCCTGTAACCAGTTCTGATTGCATTACTGTCACTTCGTAATACATTTTAATATTTTGTATTTTCTGTTTTTGATTTAACATTTGCTTTAACATTTCCTGGGGTTGGGATCCTTCGCCGTACAACACCGGGGAGGGTTTAGAATGCCGGAAATGGATCAAGAGTACATTTTAAACCTCTTATAGCACCAAGCTTCTCTTGAACAGAGTGGCTTTTTTGCTTATCTGTCTAAGACGGTGGTGATTTTGGGGTGTGAGTAGTAAGACATCTGAGTGTTCTGCCGATGAACTGCTTGCTTGCTTTTCTTCTCACACTGTCTTCATTGCACCTTAACTACATTCAAGGCAAGCCTTAAACCTAGTTGAGCCAAACACAGTTTGGAGAAGCTGGGCAGCCATTCCTGGTGAGCACAGCACCTGCTCTAAGTTTCACATTTCTTTGAATTTCCCCTTAATTCTACTCAGGGCCCTGTTTACTCAGAAAGGATCAGAGGAGATTTCTCTATAAATTGTATTCCCTGGAAATATACATGAGTGTAAACAGTATCTATTTTCTCTGATGTTGCTTTTCTAAAAATAGGTCATTAAAGTCATTGTTCTGTTTCCTTTTGTTTGTTTTTTTTCCCTCCCTGTCAGTTTTTAATTAAGAGTTAGGTACCTTTTTATTACTGTTAGTATACTATCTAATTTATACTTTCATTTTTTACTATCAATTTTTAGCTCATTCACTTTGTTCGGTGAAAGGAAAGTGGTTCCCACATGCATGGAAACATTTCCAATGGAGAAGAGGAAGAGGCAGATGTCACAGCACGGTCAGAACAGGCTATGAAGGTGCAGAGCCCAGAGGGAGGGAGGAGGGGTGGGACGGCGGGCGGGCGGGAGGGAATAAGGTGTATATGTCTTCCCTGTTGGACCGGTGGGGTATCAAACCCTTCCAGGCCGTCAGAGAGTCTGACCACCGCGGGAAGACGAACTTCCCGTCTGCTCTCTCCTTCCAGGCCTGCATCTCATTTGCGAGGAGAGGATGACTTTCCAGCCCACGGTGTTCCAAACTCTGATTGTAAAAATGAGAAAAGGAGACTTGGGAAAGATGGAAAGGTCCATGGGCCCCTGGAGTCAGAAGGCCTTATGAAAACTGTCAGGAAGGACTGGGTGGCTGGCAGATCCTCCAGGGAACCAGTCTCTGTGCGGAGATGGTGACAGCCCTTGCTTGAGGCCTAGTTCCATGTTGGTGTGACTGCTCTGCGGAAGAGAGGCCCCGGAAGGTGGTCCAACTTCCACATTAATGAATGAATGTGGAAAAAGCAGCCCCATCATGGAGCTGGAAGAGCCAACCTAGAGTTTCCCCATGAGCTGGCAGCCCAGAGGCTGCTTCTTATAGGAAGACCTCTCTGACCCCTGGGCTGAACGGGGCAGCCCTGAGTTGCTACAGCCAGGGATTCCTCCACCCCAGTGTGGTTCAAGCTTCATCGGGCGTGTCTCTTCTATCCTTTCTCTATGCTTCGTGGGCACAGGCTACGTCTGTGTCACTTCAGGAACTTCGGAGCCTAGGTCCAGTGACCCTTTTGTTCACTGCTCAGGCTCAGAGGGGCCTGGTTCCTTCTAATTTTTCCAATTACACCCTGGGTACACATTATCTTAATGCGCTACACTTGGGTGTTGCTGTCAGCAAGACAGAAGTGGTCAATGTGCTCTGTAAAATATTAGGAAGGACTAAAACATTAACAGTTTGTTACTGACAAGCAATCAAAGGTAAGACCTACCAGAAAAAAAAATCTGTTAGAAGCTCTTTATTAGAAGAGCCAATTAGATCTACAAGGCAATGAGAGACAGGTAGCCCGATGACAAGAAGTAAAAGCTAGTCAATAAGAATTAATCAGTAAAAATATGCTTTAAATCCTGTGTTAGAGAAATGAATAACTTGAAAGAAAAATGATATCGCCTATACTGAATATATATTTTTGCAAGAATAAGAAAAAAACCAGAGGCTATTCCAAAGATTCTCGATTGTTGAAAATGTTAAACACACTGCTTCCAAAATGAATAGTAAGACAGAAAGGAAGGCTTGGGAAACAAAATATAAGCCCTGAGAAACCATAATCAAAGACTTCTCTGAAGATTTCAACACTGCTGTAAGCTTTCTTTTTTCACACATGGCTAAAAAAAGTCTCCCTGTTTGGTTTTGGGAACATTTTTATGGAGTACGACTTGGAAGTTACACTGGATATGTGGTGTACGTGTAATAGTTGACAAAAATTTTTTTAAAAGGAAAAGAGCAGATGTATCTCCCAGATTCATGTAGAGAGAAAAACATAAAGGCCATCATGTTAGCTGTATCCATATAGCGGTTCATCTACTGCAGAAAGAGGTGATCAATTTTTTACAGATTTAGGATCCACAGTCAGAGCTTCCAGCCTCTTATACAGGTCTGGTTAGGCAGTGCTCAGTGACACATCCCAGCATCCCTCCATCCCACCTGAGAAAAGGTGGTAACCGGCATGCCCAGCCGTTGTCCCTTTCCCCAACCGGTTTGAACACTGAATATGTGCATCTTGCTCTGCAGCTCAAAGTTTCTCTAATTCCTGTTGGGACCACGAAGCTCAGACCCAGGCTGAGCACGCAATGTCCAACAGGCACGAAGGCCAGCCTGGCATCCATAAAAGTGTCCTTCCAAGAGAATGGACACGGGTGCCCAATGTCTTGCTGGAGCTCCTTTGTCTTTGGGTACTAGGAGACCCCGAAGATGGCCAGAGGAGGGAACAGAAATCTGCTGAGCTGAAATCAGCAGCATTTAAAGGCCTGCAAGAAACGAAGCAGGAAGCAGCTGCTAGAGCAGCAGCCCCTTGAGTGAGCTGAGCAAACACCGCCTGGCTATTGGCACATTTGCACATCGTTCTGATGAAGCCCCGGTCCTGATCCTGATTTGCTCGTGTGCTGCTCCTCGGTTGTTGGTAAGATCAAAGGAGATAATGTGCCTAAAGCACTGAATAATAAAATAATAACCCTGGCATTGAATAAGCACCCAATGAAGAGAGAAGAATCGTGGTGTATTCTGCAGCAATGAAGACAAATCTTAAAAACTAGGACAAATCTTAAAAACCTAGTTGAGTGACAAAAGAAAGATATATAACACAGGACCATTGTGCAGATTGATGATACCAGTTTACACAATCTGTAAGAACATATACAAATAAATTAATGCACACCCAACAAATTAGAATAATTACCTATGGGGGAGGGGGGAGAGGCGGGATCAGTGAGGAATAGAAATGGGAAATACATGAAACCGGAGCAGGGACTGAAGACCTAACAATGACAATGGGCCAGGATCAGAGAAGTGTAATTTACTCAACTCCCCGCATCTGAGTTAAAAATAAAAAGATAATAATAGTTATTATTAATACTCCTAGACCTTCACCAGCCTTTCAGCTGTAAACTGTTGGAATATCCTTCAGATGGCCCCCTCCTGCCCTTGTGCAGGCAGGAGAGCACTTTCCTGCAGCTTTCTGGCTGATTTAACACATCAGGGAATAAGTATATAAAAAGGCTCGGTGCTTTCCTGTGTAGCCATTCCGGACTTCAGAACTCAATTGCCATCGGTTCTACACATGTGATTTCATCTATGAAATCAGGGCCAGGTTGGAAACAGACACAGAAAGAAAAGTGATTTATTATATTGTTACTATCCCTTACAAGCGTCGGGTCGGCTGCCTCTTTCTGTCTATTAGTTTAAGGCAAGATCAACGTACCGTGGTCATTATCACATCCCTTCAAAGGCGCACTCCGATGCCGCGGTTGCCGGAGCTAAGCACCCTCCCCCTCTGCACATACAGGGAGTAATTGTGGCGACTTGATGGTGCAAACTCTTGCCCTTCGCTTGATCAGTGCTGGCGCAGCAGAAAAGACAGGATCGAAAAATGTTTGGATTTCAAAGATAACGGAAGGAAGTTGGAAAACAACTGCTAGCTAAGCCCACGAGGTTTGGTGGAGACAGGTGCGGAATTGCATTTTTCCGCTGACAGCTGAAAATGAGTCCGGCTCTGATGGAGCCTTTCCCCCTCCTTCCTCAAGGTGAGCACCATGCTAACGACCAGTCCTCTCAGGGAAGCAAGAAAAATGGATAGTGGGGGTTAGGTTTGTTGTTCTACTATCCTTTATAAGACTGAAAATATGTTCTCCCATCATTTTCTGCTTGTAGCAACAATACTCACTTCTAGAAACTATTGTATATGCACTAGTTTTATGACTACACGGTCTCAGCAGCCCCTGAAGGAACCCTGTCGTGCCATGTCCAATAGGGCTGGTCATCGTCTTCTTGGATGAGACACCTCACCACCCGGGCTTCGTTACAAAGCCCTGTACACATTCTGTCTCCAACCAACCCTCTCTTGAACGGCTTGTCCTGTTCACCTTCCTCCTCTCACCTGGAAAAAATCAGTGACATTCACATGTATGTTGTCAGTCTGTGTACAGACCCAGGATTCGGAATATGGAAGTGAGCAGAGTTTAAAAAAAAAAAAAAAGCACCTTGTCCCATTGCTCTGGGCTCAGTCACAGTACTTCATGTGACTTGGATAATAAGGAACATTCAGGGAGGATATGTAGTCTTTTGAAGGGGACGTGAGTTTTTCAGGAAGCCTAAGAAACTTAGCTCTATCTGTAGGTATTTTTAAGGGTTTCATTTCCAGGCAGTGATCCACTTACCACCTCCACTCTTGGTAGGTCTCTCTTTTCCTTACTCTCTCCTCACTGACCTCTCCCACTATTACAGCTTTAACTTTACTTCTGTGTAAACACCCCCAGTTCTAATCCAGAGGCTTTTTTTTTTGTCACAATCTTCTGTAAGCATCAGTCTAGAAATTAAAAGCATAGGTTCTACAGTCAGGCTGCCTGGGTTCTCCTCCTAGCTCTGCACTGATCCGCTGGTGTAACCTTAGGCGGACTAAATTTATCTGTGCCTCCGTGCCATCACCTGTAAGATAGGGACATGGCACTTGCCTTAGAGGGTTACTGTGAGATTAAGTGGGGGTAATACAGCACCCGACATGCAGTAACTGCTCAATAAATATTTACTGCTTTTCTGGTCTTTAGCCTGGAATAGTGCACATATCCAACAAATCTTGCAAATAATTTCAAGTAGTTTCTGAAGCCACTCTTGGAAAGAGTACCAACAAACTCAGGTTCTCTGGGTCCAATGACCACCTGTGTTTCTATCTGACTAGGCCCCTCGGCAGAACTGACCAATCTCTCCTTCTGGAAATACTTGATCCTTGGTTTCTCAGGAGGCCACTCTCCTAGGGCTTTCCTCCTACCACCTCGGTCTGATTTAGAATGACTGAGGACTCAGAAGCCACTTAGTTTCTCTACCTACGCTCTCCCCGAAATCGATGACCTGATCTGATGACTTAAACACCAGTCACACCCTGAAGACTCTCAACTCAAGAGATCCCGTCTGTCCTTGAGACGCGCCCAGCTGACAACTCTTGGATAGCGGAACCAGCATAGGCACAGAGCAGTCTTCGTCTCCTCTGGAGACCCAAACGTGCTTCGCGCCCAGTCTCACCCCTGCCAGACAGACTCACACAGGGAGAGAAAGGAACCCACGGCAGGAGTCCAGTCCATAGATGTGTGCGGCTGGGATTGGAGTTGGGGCGGGGGAAAGATGAGCAGTGGGCATACTCCAATTCTCTTGGCAAGGACTGGGGTGGGGAGGAAGGGAGCCTAGGAGCCAGCTGCAAACTCAGTGCACGTGACACCAGCAAGGTTAGGAGACAGAGACCAAGCGAACCCCATATCAAAGACTGTTAAGGGCAAACAACAGGGAATGTTCTGGGATCCAAAAGGATGTCCATTTTGCTACCTATTACTGAATAGGTGTGGGAGAAATAAGACTTTTCGTGGAAGAGTTTTCAGGGAGGCCAAGTTACAGTTAAAGTTAGAATGGAATGTTGCAGAAATGGGTTGTCACAGATCCTTATGACCAGGTGTAATGTTCCTGTTCTCTAAATTCTCATGGTCCTATATACGTATAGCTCTCTTTACATCTGCTAAAGTTTAAGATATTTCGAACATGCAGAAAGCTACAGACCAATGTCACAGATATCCTTATACCTACCACCCAGCTTTAACGTATGTGCCTTTTTAATGGCACCTGCCTATGTTGTACTTCCATGCACTTTATTTTCTCGTGTTACAGAAAAGTGCCTGAGAGCAGCAGCTCAGACTTCTCTGTGTCTCAGAAGCCCCACACACCACGCCTTATGTACATGAGGTCCCCTAATATTCGCCGAATGGAATTGTGCTCCTGAAAGACCTCAGAGAGACTTCAAGAGAAGGAAAAGGGGGGCAAGCAACGTATACTAACTATTCTTACAGATTTGAGGAGCCACGGCGACGCTATTTTTAAGGTATGTGAATTCAGAAGGAACTCCTGGAAGGGAAAACTCAGGCAGAGGCTGCATCCCTAGCATGTAACAATATAAACTTGTTTTCTCTGCCGACATCCTCAGCTCATAGCTCTGAGTCTGGAGCCAAAGCCACCACGGCCACCAACCCAAACCCAGGCCTTCCCTGTAGGCTCTCCATCTCCGTGCCCTCCTGCTTGCTAAAGTCATTGGACTGTTTAGCAGGTTGATGATTAAGTAACATTTATTATGCCCTTGGTCAAGTCCCAGTTTCTTTGACTTTGGCCCTAACGTACCTCTGGCTACAGATCCAGGGAAGTGCCGTACTGCCAGATGTCTTAGGGTCCCTACCATATCCCTCCTTGACACAGCGCTGCATCGAGGACTCACCAGAATCCCCAGGATTTCCTCTGGAGTGGGCTGGACACCACGGTAAAGACCTTGAATAGTACCGGCAAGTTCTCTCATAGCACTTCTAAGCTCCCTTGGGCTCCCAGGCCCTCACGCTGCTCTGGAGACAACACCGAGGCCACAGGCGACCTGGCCTGATGCCCAGAGAAGCGGTCATAAGCAACGGTGACTCGGAATCAGTCAGGCAGCAGGGGCTCTGGCTGTGGGGCCCCAGGGGCTTCGCGGTGTGAGCCTGGGCCTCTGCTCACCTGTGTCCGCAGTACTCGTGGACGCCCCTCAATGTCCCCGCCAGCTTCCGCCAGGCCCTGCAGTCCTGCTCAGCTGACTTTCCGGACCCGATCCTGCACATGGGCTTCATGGGCCGCAGGGGGTGCTGGAGGCCTGATGCATGGTTGCGACGCCAACAACGAGTTCTTCCACCTGCCGGCACTTCTGTGCGTTGTCGTGGGACCCCATCAGCTGCGCTTGGAGGCTAACGAGCTCGGGCAGTTTGAGAAGTGTCAGCCTGTTGTGCTCACCGACCAGCAGGTGGGCCAGGCGCCGTGGGAAGGACAGGTCTTGCCCAAGGAGAACAAGCTCGCCCTGAGCCCGGCCGAGTCGCCGCTGCGGTCCGGGACCCTGAGAGGAAGCCAGGAGAGACCTGGGTCCCGACAAGGCCCTGAGCCCAGCGGACTGTTCGCCCGGGCTTCTGCCGCTGGTGTGACTCAGCGTCAAAGGCGGAGTGACTAAGGTAAATTAGGTGCAGAGCGTTTCCTCACTGGGTTTCTAAATTGAAGGGCCCTTTCTCCCGCTCACTTTGTTCCTTGTTATCTGAAGCTAATTCCGAGCCTCCTTGGTCCAGGACTTGGAGAGAGCAGAGAGGACAAGACTGTTTTGTGTTCATCACCGCCAGCCTTAGTAATGAGCCTTACATGCGAACAAGCCCCCTGCACTGGGCCTCACAGCCCCCTGACTGGGGTGTCACATTTGCCAGGTGACTCCTGAGCTCTTAGTCCTAAGAGTCCTTTTAAATTTTGAGCTGGAATGTTTATACTCTCATTTTCATGAGTAATATTTTTGCTTTAACTTTTTTTTTGTTTTGAAATCATTATGATCTCAAAGGAAACTGGAAGAATAAAACAGAGGCCTCCTGTGTACCCTTCACCCAGCTTCTCCAAGCGACGACGTTTTGCATAAGCGAAACCAAACTTGGAGAGGGACATTGGTGTGACCATCTGGATTTTCCAGGGAAACTTTTGGCAAAAAACCACCCGCTTTTACCACACGCGCATTGACAGCGATGTTAAAGTGACTCGGAGGGGTAAAGCACTTTCTGATCTGGAAACCTCTGTGGAATCAGAGCCTTCGGCTGATGCTACACTT
>PVJD01005613.1:0-112679 GCA_004026545.1 Mormoops blainvillei | reverse complement strand
GAGAATGTGAGCTGACTCCAGAAAGCAGAACGCCTTTGTGAGGTCAGATGATGAGATATAGTGAGAGTAAGGGATAGAACCTTGGGGTAGTATGGGAGAAAATAAAGTTAACCACAACAGTAATAAAGCTCAGGAAGATAGCAAAATGGCCCAAAACTTGGATAGGGTGCTGTGTGGGATTTGGAACAGCAATAATAAGCAATATTTACTCTGAATAAAGAGAATAAAAATTAAAAGACCAAGAGTGGTGTGTTATTGGAATTTGGGTGCAGTGTCAGAAGAGAAATTGAAATGTAATGGGAAAGGGAGAACAGGCAAAATAGTCAAACAATGAAATCAAACAAACAAACAAAACAAAGAAAACTAAATGTAAGGAAGAAAAATTTAAAAATTAAGATATATAAAAGTAAAAATAACAGAAAAACAATAAAATTAAAAAAATGCAAGTTCCAAAGGATATCAAAGTGAAATTTTTTCTCAGTTGTTGGCATTAGCCTTCTGATCTTTCTCTGGATCTGTCTTTGGTCCTTTCACAGTCTCAGGTCTTATTGTCTTACACTTGCAAGAATAAGAAAAAAAAGAAAAAAGAAAGAAAGGAAAAAAAAAGTCCTCCTGCTGACTTTAAACCCACCGAATGGGTTCTGCTGGTCTTCCTTGATGCTGCAGTCAGAGGGGTGTTTTTCTCTGTATTTTGTTTTCTGGTTTCTTTTTTTCCCTCTCCTGTGGACCTGTGAGGACAGGGGCTGTGTCTGGGCTACCGTTTTCCCCAGTTCACAGCCTCTAGCTGAGCCCTCAGAGAGGTGCAAGGCCCACACTGTCCTAAACATCAGACCGGCGCCTTCAATCCTGCTCGGTGTGAAGCCGTTTGATTAGTCCGTGAGGTGCAGCGAGTGGGAGCAACTTGCACCCCTCCTCCTCACTCTGCTGGCTTGGGCGCTGCACCCACACAAACTCCTTTTTGGGCAGTTTAGTTCCCTTATTAAATTAAGTCTCTCTCGGAACAGCTACTTCTTTGGCCCCAGTTGCCCTGCTTTGATCAGCCTTTGGGGCGCCCTTATTTGGAGCAATTCATGCCCTTCTTCCTCCTTCTTCTCTGTCCTGGCCAGCCACCAACGCAGTGCACCAGGGGTCCTTGCACAGTGGCTGAGAGCCTTTTTTTTTAAGTGAATTCCCTTTGTTTGTTTGCGGGTAGCCTTTCCTAACAATCCCTGGGATTTTCACTCAGCCCGACTCTGACCAGTCTCAGGACCCTCTGGGTCATGGTCAGTCCCAGCCCTTTCCTTCTCCCATCTCCCGGTGTCACCTCACTCCCCAATTTCTCTGTTATTGTTCCAGCCAGTGACCACTGTCTCAGCTGCAGTGCGCCACCTTCTCTGTGTCTCCCACTGGCCGGTGAGCAGGTTTCTACTAGTGCAGGTCTGTGACTTCCCTGCTCTGGGAAGGGAGGGAGCTGTGGCAAGTTACAATCACCGAGCTGGCTCTCCTCCAAAGCCCCTGTGGTAGTGTCAGTCCCTGGCTCAGGCCTGGGTGCCACCACAGCTCTGTCCACAGCACAGGACTCAGGGACCTTCCCGATGGCCTGCAAAACCTCCTTACTGTCCGTTTTCTATCATCCTCTGCAATCTTTGCCTTCCAAACTTCAAAGAAGCTGGAATTTCATTGGCCGATCACTCAGTTCAGAAGATTGGCTCAGTGTCCCAGTTGGGTGCATGAGCAAGAGGGTTTAGCTCCCACCTACTTCACTGCCATCTTTCGACCCCTCCATATAACCTTTGCACCTAAATGTTATATGTGTCTCTCCTCATGCTGGTGCTCTCGAGGGTATTTGTATGTATGTGTACCTGTGTGATCATCTATCTTTAGTCCTCCACATGATTTAATCCCTACAATAAGAGAGTGTTGGTGGTATGGCTAAATATACTACTGCATGTTGTTACTCCTAAAATAATTTTTTTGAAAATTAAAAGAAAAACTTGAAAATTAAAAACATATTTTTCTTCCAAGGAGATGAAGAAATTTCTTATGAAGTTCAGGAAGTCTGTAGGGGTCCTCACTTTGTCGTTTATGTCCTCTCAGCCTGTCTGCACTCATCTTTATTAGATAAAATCTTATTTTGCTTAGAAAGCTGATCTGGTTTACACAAGCCTCTGCCGAAGGCATGGCCAGTCCTGCCTCAGATGGTAACACAGGCCAGGCTTGGAGTCCATTCACCTGTCCCCTATCTTTTCTGTATATCCTTTGACCCTTGACGGCCTCTCTTCATCCTCTGGTGTCTTGCACCCGTAGTCCCTTTCTGCCATGTTTTTTCCAACAATGTAAGGACTGGATACATGCCTTTACACTCATATAGAAGTATTAAAACACAATGGGATACTGCTAATATCTAACATTAGTGAGTATTTATCATGCATCAGGCCTTTTGACAAATATGTACATTTAATTATCTCAACAATCCTATATTTTAGGTAGTTTATCAATTTTATTTTATAGGTAAAGAAATTGAGGCTTGAAAAGGTTATATAACATAACCCAAATCACATGAACCAAGCAGAAGAATTAGGACTGGAATCCAAGAGGATCTGATCCAGAAACTTTCCCTTTTAACTTACACTGTATTATAAATAACAAATAACATAAGAATTCTGGGAAATGTAACATTTTAAGGCAGCAAATATTAAGTCAGTTGAATGTTTGAGGAGAGATTGGTGCTCGGTCTTTACTGATTCAGAGTTTGAAGCAGATGTGAATGAGAACGAACGTATATTATTTTTATAGTAACATAGAGGATGTACAAACTTTATATTGCAGATTGTATATAAAAGAACCCACTCTTCTGTTCAAATCTGAAGAAATATTTATTAAGTGCTTACTGTGTGCCCGTCTCTGTGCGTGTTATCTGCTAATATTATACACAGGCTTATTTCTAACTTCTGAAGCAAACATCATTGCAGGCAATCTCCATGCTCCTTGGTGCCATTCGAAAACCATAAGTTATGTTATTTCACGTTGCATTAAAGAGCACATGGCATTCGTTTTCATGGAAATCTAACTACGCACAGATGTCTGATTGTGCCTCCTCGCCTAGGGATTTAACTACAAAACACAGACTACTTTTTTTTTTTTTTATCTCCCACATGCTTTGATTATACGCTTGAGTATTGAAGTTCTTTTTAAATGATGGTTTAAAAGAATCGTAATGGCAAGAAGTGAGAGTCTGATTTCTAATCCATGACCGATGGTATATTGCCCACCTATTTGTTGGTACAAAACCAGCAGACTTCTCTTGTGCAGGCCCAGGGATTTTGGCTGATTAGAGGAAACCTCTTCTATTTTGAATAACACATAGATGTTTTCGGATCCTGCTTCTTGTTTTCTACCTGAGACTATACTGAGAAGCAAAAGATTGATGCTTTACTAGTTTGGCTACTGAGAAGTTTTGCCTTCCTATAGCCTCCGTTGGATAAGGAGGCACATTATGAGACTTGGCAAATCCACTTGAATGAAACTCACTTGTTACTTTCAGGTCAATAAGCATGTTTAAGCGTTCTAGGGCCTATAATACCCCCGTAACTTCTAAACAGGGCTTTCGTGGGAGAAGAGTTAACCGAAAGAAATGTAATCCTTTAAGTCTTACATAGGACATGCTCGAGTTAAAAAAAGAAAAAAGAAAAAAGAATAAGACTAAAGAATGAATCCATTTTGATGATCAGGCATTTTTTTTTAAATGCTTAAAATACATTAGCCAAACTTTTTAAATTGACTTCATTAACTTCTTGAAATTGCATACACATTAATAGGATTTTTATTATTAATTCTTCCATTTTGTTTATACTAGGCTCTGAAAGGGGTCTTATTATTTTCTTGAGTCTAGCTATGCATTGATGAGACTCATTAAGCATAATGGAATCTGGCAATTTATCACCCAGATTAAAAGCCCCTTACGTGTAACCTCCATTTACCCTTTATATTTAGAGGCACCTCCTTGGCATCAATCAGGGGCCCGATGTAATTTCCCAGTTTTCTCAGTAACAGAATCGCTCCGTCGTTAGACATGTCCTTCCCTTCCTGCACTGCCCTTCCTCCTACTCACATTGATATGCATACGGAATCTTTTTATTCAAGCAAGTTGTAAAAAGCATACAGAATTAAGCTGTTTGGATAAATGTAATCTTGCCTTTTCTATCGTTTCTTTCCCAAACATTTTCTGATCATATTTCTCCACTGGAGCCTTGTTCTTTAGGGAACTATCAGAACTCAATGCCCTTTACAAATGCTAAATGTCTCTTTCTTGTTATGAATGGAACATTAGCCACCTAAGGTCTCTGTCTTCCCCCATCGTGACTAATGGGATTGTAATTTCATCAAGGTCTCTGATGACATCAAAAACCATACCAGTGAAACGCTAAGTGGATTTGGATGTCACCTGATCTCCAAGATGAAATTCAAAGCACTGTCTATTTAAAGGTTCAGAGGCAGCGGGGTCCCAGCTAAAGCAGCCACTGACCAATCGAGGTGTCCCCGATGGGGCAGGCTGGATGAAGATAATAAATCATGTCTTAAAAAAAAAACAAACAAAAAAACCAAAAAAAAACAACTCGAGACAAAATAGAGAGAACCTAAACAAATACAGGGAAGACACAGCTACTTAAATTTTAGTCCACCCCCTACCTTTAATAGTCTCTCCTTTCTCTTTTACAAATAAATCAAAAGAAAACATTTAAAAGCTAAATAAGCTGTATAAGATCCTATTCCAACATGCAAACAAGTGGTATTGATCTAGTGTTCATACTTTGAGGATTTTTGCTTGTGTTTTTAATCATCGCCTCCCTTTAATTGGGATTGACATGTCCGCCTTCCGTATTTCCAGCCTGGCCCTGAGTTTGTGAGAGCTGTATGAAATGAGAGTGGCGTGGTTTAACCTTCAGAACAGAGGCCGACTCCACTGCATATGGAAAGTGTGAACCTGGCCCAGTGGCCTCAGTGCTCGAATCAGTTTAGTATCTCAAAGCTAATTATAGTATAATGTTAATGAACATAAGCACTTAATGTTTTCCTTATTCTTCGCTAAGGTCCCATCATAAGTGACCCTTCTGAGATAGTGAATGTCACTTAAGCCATCTACCTCTGTCAAGAGATTGTTATTTTCAGAGACAGTTTTTAAAACTTTGGGATCTTTGTGACTCAGCTTTTTGCTTTCATCCTAAATTTTGATCCTTTGTCAATTTCTGTGGCCATCATCACTCTGTATCAGGCCTCTTAGACTCCAGTCTCCCCTGGGCAGAACCCCCTACGCCCTGCTGGAAGACGCATACCAGTTAAGTGCCTTCTGTCACATGACAGCTTAATGAAAGTTGTCCATTCTTTCCCACATCAAATACAAACCACTCTTTCCTTGGCTTTTGAAGCTTTTCATGATCTGGCCCCACTCCACCAGTCTCATTCCTCCAACTCCCCAGCTCATACAATGTCTTATCTCTTCTGTGAATCATTGGTCATGCTGTCTGGAAATGTCCTTCCATAAATGTCCTCCCTGATCTGAGCCTTTTCAAAGCATATCCATATTTTACCCATGAAGGCTTCCCTGTTACTGCTAAATCTTATCCTCTATGCCTCTGAATTCATAGGGATTTGTGATATGTGTGGTGCAACTCTACACTTCATTCTCTTTTATTTGAGATTTATATGTACCCCTCACCGCTTCCAAAAGGATTTGTAGCATTACTTAAGTAGATAGCATCTTGTAATGTTTGATCATTGCTGCCTACCTGTGTTCCTTATCTCCTCTACTTAGTCATTAGATTAGCTCTTTCAAGACAGGGACCATACGTAATGCTTCACTTTGAAATGTAGCATGGAAAGTTAGAGAAGACACAGGTCTAAGAACCAGAGGACTTGAATCCAAATACAATTTTGCTACAAATTGACAATGTGACTTTAGGTGAATTCCTTGAACCTGGAGTGACTAAATTATATAAAAATTGCTAATAATTGCATTTTTCACCAAAGGGAAAAGCTTTTTTTATCCCGTTCATGAAAATAATACTTTCTCATTGTAAAAAAAAAAAATCAAATAACAGAAAAACACTTAAAGAAGAAATTAAAAATTACCTGAATTTATATTATTCTGAGATAAACACTATTAACATTTTGGTAGTTATTATTTTACATAGACATTTTTTCTTTTTTTTTTTTCGTAATCCTCATCCAAGGACACTTTCATTTACTTCTTTTAGGGAGAGAAGAAGGGAAAGAGAGAAGGGAGAGAGGAAGGGAGAGAGAGAAACATCAATGCGAGAGAAGCATCAATTGGTTGCATTCCTATACACCTAGACCGGGGATTGGCACTGGGACAGGGATCATTTGCATCCGGACCGGGGTTCATACCCAGAACCTAGGCACGTGTTCTGACCAGGAATCAAACCTGCAACCCTTTGGTTACTGGACAACGCTCCAACCCCTGAGCCATGCCAGCCAAGGCCACATAGATATATTTTTTATCCATGTGCACACATGCCTAAGAGATTTCTTTATCTACCCATCTATCCATTTATCTGTCTGCTCATGGGAAAAATACTTATTTCTTGGCAGTTTTTCCCTCCGAACAATCCAAGGTGGACACACTTTCACTTCACCAATTTATTATGATATTGTATGGGTATTAAAGAATATATAGTTCCTTCATAAAAACATATTTTAGAGAATGATATAGGAATAGACATACACACTGACTTCTGAAATGGGTTTATACTCTCCAATTTATTATCTTTGTTGTGATATTTCTACCTTTGGACAGAATCTGACCGTTGACTCTTTGCCTTCCTAATCGTACATTTGTTTGCTGGGTTCGGTTCAGTGGGCATCTGGGCTGAAGCCTCCCCCGCTTCAGCTCCTCACAAACTCCAGCTCCGGCTCTAGTGCACAGGTACGCTGTCGGTTAGACACAATCCCAGTATCCAGGACACTCTGGAAGTCTAATGTTTACTTTCGTTTGTTTTTAAAGGTTTGACCCAACTCAGCTGACAGAAAAATCTAATGTAGTTTGGTGTGAGGCAACTTATAGTTTGTATTTAATTCATTTGGTGTAAACATTTATATGTTTCATTTCACATGCATTAACGCATTTGACTAAGAGTTGCAGCCCTAAGTCTTTGCTGGGAGTGATACATAATATTGAATGTATGTTCTCTATTAATTATCTAATAAGTGAAACTACTCTGAATTTCAGAATACATCTAGTACAAAAAGTTTTGAGTAGGAGATTGTAGCCCTGTCTTAAATTTGAGATCTGTAATCCCTGTAATTAAAATTAATACTTCGTTTTTCTGGTTTGCTTTTATTTAGAGAGAGAGAGAGCCAGTATCAAGCATTACCACAGTAAAATTAAAAGTTTTTAAACTTGTATTTTCTTTTTGGACTTCAGAAAATGTCTCCGCATAAAATCTCATCACAGTGGAGATAAAGGTCAAGATTCTCTCTCTGGAGGGGAGCCCCGGGCTGAGTTCTTCCGGCTCCCTTCTCCACCCACCCCGCCCCCAGAGGTCCCCTCTGCCCTGGTCTGGTGAAAGCTGCAGTGAAAGTGGGCAGGTTCTCGGGCCTGAGACACCAAGGAAGGCAGGGCGGCTGCCCAGGCCACAGTGACCTGGAACACTGGCCAGGCAGGGAGTGCCACCTTCCCATGGGTGGGAAGGGTTTTGTGGTTGATGTTTCTGCTGTTTTGTTCTGATTTTCTTTATTGGTCAGATGAATAAGAGCTCACATTTAGCGTACAGGAAGGATTGTAAGTTGGTTCCATGGAAGCCAGGCTGGTTCAAGGCTGAACTTAAGGGAGTTGAGAACTGCTTGACTTAAAATTTATTAACCGATCCATATTGGGGCATTTATATCATTATATGATAAATAAAGCCTTGGTGAACATAAATGTACTTACATTATTGTCTATTTGTATTACCATGGTCTTATGATAAATTTTGAGAGAAGTGTTGTGTATGCACCTTAAAACTTCTGTACAGAGGACCCTCCAAAAAGATCATACCAATTTATACCCCATGTGATCCTTAAATTCTCTTCAAACCTTGATTTAAAGAGCCATTAATCAGTAATAAGTGTTTAACTATGTTTTCTTAATATTTTTTAGTTTCTAGAGCATTACAATTTTTAAGTGTCAAATGAATTCAATAAATACTGGAAAAGGAGGTTTCATCAAAACAGATGTTTCTTTAGTTGAGGTATTTAAAATCTTTATTTAAGGTTTAAATTACGAATGTTTTAAAAAATTCTCTAATAAATTTTTAACTTTCCCTCTTTTACTTGTTTACTATTTACAAGCAATTTGTAAAGAAAGATTCTAGAAAGAAAATTATTACTTACAATGGTTATCAAAAATTGCAAAACTAGCCCTGGCAGGTATGGCTCAGTTGATTAGAGAATCATCCCGTAGACCGAAAGATCATGGGTTTGATTCCCCATGTGGGCACATACGTAGGTTGTGGGATTGATCACTGGCCAGGGCACACACTAGAAGGCAGTCTAGCAATGTTTCTCTTTGTCACCAGCATTCCTCTCTCTCTCTCTCTCTCTCTCTCTCTCTCTAATGAAAAAATGTCCTCAGGTGAGGGAAAAAAATTGCAAAACTAAATTATCAACAAAAGATTTGTCCATTAAATTACTTCTGTGGGGTTTTGTTTTTAAGATGAACCAATCTTTTTCCCTGTATTGATTTATTATGTGCTTTAAATATACACTATCAGGAAAGTGTCTATAAGTGATATAATAACAGCATAGTGTTGAAAAGGCATTTTCTGTAGAAATATTAATGACTAACATAAGAGCATTTTAGTGCCAACAGGATTCACCTCTGCTACTTTAATTATTAAAGGCTTTTTTCCCCCTCACAATGACTGAATTATATAGTGAACACATTTCAAATTGAATGAAGCTAGTTTTCAGACAGTATAAATCTAAGAAGAAAAATGGGAGAAAAATGTTGAAATCCAGGAAACTTTTAGAAATCAGATTAATAAATAAAAAGGGAGTCTCTTTATGGCCTCCATAAATATGCCTGTGTGAGTAGAGTGATGGGTCTTCAAAACTTTCACAGCAAGCCCTTTTTGTATTCAGTTGCAGTTTTGAAGTTGTCTACATGCTGAATAAGATGTTAGAAAATAAACTCCTGCTGCCTTCATGGAACTTATGCCTTTCAATCTAAATATACAGTCTATAGATTAGATATAATTTATAGATATAGATAGATGTAGATATAGTCTCTGTTGCCTCATATATATATAAGTCAAGTCATATATACATATATATTCTTTTTCTATGTGGTAGGATTCTGGAAAAATCCTCCTAGTACCCATCGTACAGTAAGCCTGGTTCATAAGTAGGACAGGCCGTCAGGAGCTATCCTAGCACATACTAGCTACTGAATGAGTATTTGGAGCACAGCCCAAGCTGACCTTGCCTTTTGGGGTTCAGATACATACACATTTAGAGCCCATTTCTGTCAGTTAACATGTACTTGGAGTATAACATCAGCTAACCTCGATACAATGAGGATTTGGTAGTAAACCCGGGTGCTCATAGCCCAGTGTTTATTCCAGTAATTAGCCATTGTTCAGAAAGGTAGAACCGATGCTACTTTTGCTTGTGGGTCTCCACAGTTTCTTAATTGGAACTATCATGAGATTTTGTGTGTGTCTGCGTTAGTGACAAAGCTATGTGTTAGCTCGCTGAGAATGCGGTTTGTTAAGACAAGTAAGGTGCGTGGACCCTGTGAACCACTGGTACGATGCATGGAGGACACAACGTCATTCTGTGTTGTTCTTGCCCAACACAGAGCCTAAGTCCAGTCATGAGGAAAAAGCCAGACAAGCCCAAACTGAGGGATATTTAACAAAATGACTAATCAATATTTTTTCTAAAGTGTCAAGAACATGAAAGACAGGAGAGGACTGAGAAACTGTGACTGATTGGAGACTAAGGAGAGATAACAATGAAATGCCAAGTGGGCTCCTAGGTAGGGTCCTGGCACAGAGAAAGTGCGTTAGTGGGAAAACTGGTGAAATTTGAGTAAGATCTTCAGTATTGTGTCAATGTGATTTTTTTGGTTCTCACCATTGTGCCGTAATTTTATATGTTAACATTAGGGGAAGCTGGGTGAGGATATAATGATATTCTATAATATTTTGCAATGTTAAGTCTAAAATTTGTTGGAAAAATAAGTTTTCAAAAAGCATTTTTCATAGGAACTGCTGTCAGCTTCCTTCAGACACTTCAACCGTTAATTTTTAATTATTCTTCTAAGAGTTTATATGTACCTTTAATGCAGTTAGGCTTGTTAATGTAAATCAGTTGCCCCAACACCTGATAGGTAGAAGGTAAGAGTCAGGAAGACAAAGTTTTCATGCCTGCTCTGTCACTTGTATGTGTGACCTTGGGATGTTACTTAGCTTCTTTGGACCTAATTTTCTCATGTACGAATATGGGATGATGATGATGATGATGATGGTGGATGACAACGATGATGATACCAGCACTTCATGAAACAGGTGAGAGGATCAAATGAAATAACATTTGTAAGACTTAGCACAGTGGCTAGGGCATAGTAGGTGCTTTATAAATATTAGCTGTTGCTCGTGATATTATTATTTAAGTTTCTTTACCTTTACTCAACAGTAAAGTGTAAATACTGTCCAGGTCTGTTATAAGGAAAGAATGAGCTATTGTATCTAAAACACTATGTGTCCCTGGCACAGTCACTGCTAAATAAGGTGGAATTACTACTATCACCCATCTACCCACCCATCTACCTATCCATACATCCAACTGAAAGTCCACCCAGTATTTTTAGAGGAACAGAAAGAGAGAGAGAGAGAGAGAGAGAGAGAGAGAGAGAGAAACATCAATGTGAGAGAAACATTGATTGGTTGCCTCTCGTTCACACCCTGACCAGGAATTGAACCCGCAACCTTTTGAGGTACAGGATGATGCTCCAGCTAAATGAGCAACCTGGCCAGGGCACCACCCAGTATTTTTGAGTGTCTCCCATGTGTCAGAGATTGGCATGTCTTCCTTGTGAAAAGCACTGCTATTAATCTTCGAACAGGCAGAGCGATGATAATAAGATATGCCTTCTGCATGGATAGCATGTTACAATCCATAGAGCTTTCCTATACATTATTTCATTAGATGCCTTCCGAAGCATTTGTTGAAGTTATCAATTTCTATTAATGAGGATGATGAAAATGAGTATCAGAGAGGTTTTGATACATCCTAGCTCATGGGACTAGTGAGGGGTTGGCAAACTTTTTCTGTAAAGGGCCCAGTAGTAAATGTTTTAGCTTTGTGGGCTATGTGGTTTTTGTCACAGCTATTCAACTCTGCCACTGAAGCAAACAGCCCTAGACAACAGGTAAACAAATGCATGTAACTGTGTTCCAACAAAACCTGATTTACAAACCAGGCCGCGGGCCAGATTTGTGGACCCCTTGAACTAGTCAGTACTAAAGAGTTCCTCGACTTTAGATTTCTGACTGCAAATCCAGGCATTTTATGATTCTCTGTTGCATCATTTCAACACAGTTGTTAGGCAGAGAACACTACAGTATGTCTCTATAATTTTACTTCACCAAAATGATCATTTAGTCTTCATTTCTATATCCTGTTTCCTGATCATCCAGAGATATTTTATTAAACACTCAGCAGAAATCCAGATTCACTTTGCCCCTCAGTGTTTTTACCTTTCCCCAAAAAGATATGAATAGGAGGGTTTTTTTTGGAGGGGAGCCCCTGTAACTCCTAGTGACCATTGATTTCTTTTCTATCATATAGTCTTTTAATATACTGCATTCTAGAAATGTTGTAGGGTTTATGTGTATGTGTGGGGGGTGATAACCAGCCTAAAAACTGATTTGTAGCTTCTAAATGCAGTTTTTTTGAAAATAAAAAATTCTGAAATTAAAAAAGATATATATATCATCCTGCTTTTAATATGGCCCCTCTCTGACTCATTACAATTCTCCAAAGATTGTCAATGATACTTCCATAGTCCCTTCTTAGTCCTTTTATTCTTGCTAAGTGTAATTTATTGTAGGACTTGGATTTATGCAAAGCATCTGGCTGTTCTCCCTTGGATCTCTTTACCTACCTTGGATTTCATGTTTTCCCCTTCTTTTCAACTTAGAGATCATATGCCTTGATAGCAAAGGTGGAAGCAATGTAGGAATTGATGATTCTGCTATTAGCATTACACATCTGCATCAAGAAGTCAGCCCCATCCTTGTTCTCACCTGACTCTCAACACAGTCTTAACCTAACACTCTTTGTGGATCTAATCAAGCTTCATAAGCCATGAGTAACTCTGGACTTTTTAACATGTTTTTATAGATTTTTATCTGTCTTCTTCGATTATTTGTCCATCCTTCCACACATCCCAGCACTTATTATTCTTCACATTTAGAGAACCAATATAAATTTACAAATTGAAAACTATAAAAGCTCTAAAATTAAAAAAACATAACATGAACTTAGTATGATAGATAGTACCGTTTTGCCGAAATATTTGGTAGACTTGCGATCCGAATGTGGCCTTCGGTGGCCTTTTCGAGGAGCAGCAGGCTCTCTCGAGTTTGGTTGCCCTGTAGCTTTTTAATGAATAATGACTCGATTGTCTCCTCGGTTCTCACTGTTTGAGCTACCCAGTGTTTATTTTATTGTGTGAGCGTATTAGCTTTGCCTTTACTTGTGCCAGGGATGTGCCATTTATTCATTAAGTCTACCTCTGTTCTTTTTTTATTAGCTTTTAACAAGAACATTATGATCAAAAGTACAAAGGTGGCACCGGGCCACATGGCAATATTTGTTCAGAAGTTGTATATTAATACATTTAAGATAGACCTAATAATTCATTTTTTATACCACTGAAATGACATAAAAAATCTAAAGGTTTTTTTTTTTTTGAGATCTTGTGGATCCATAAGAAAATATGACTTTGTATACTGAGAAAATCCCTGAACCTATTTTTGCAGCTCTGCTTAAGGAATATTGACTGAGACGTGCAAATTCTTTTGACTTTTTCTAAATATCCAGTTCTTTAGTCCCCAGACTACACTCCTGTCTCGCACCTATTATGTGTCAGATGGCTGTGAATCCTCCCTCTGAGCTGGTATTTTTTCATTTAACGAGAAGACCCTCAGCCACTTACTGGTTCCAGTCCCTCCCGGCTCTCTTTTGATTTGCCATGATCTTCTACTCACCAGCCTTTTGAAACTTGTTTTATTTTTCATTCACGTCCTTATGTAAGTTTTTTTTCTTTTTTCCTCCATGAGCAGTCTTTTGTTACTTCTGTAACCATTTATCCCTTTTAACAATTGGGGCATAGAGAACAATTCCCCAGGATTCACCACCTGCTGTGGTGCTTGTCGGGTATTTGCTGGCCTGTCTGGTATGGACAATTCTCAGTCTCTGGGAAGAAGGCACTTCCTTGCATTACCATCAGAACAATGAAAGGATTCCCCTGCTGTTCAGGCTCACCTGGTACTTGGCTGATTTGAAGCTCTTTGTCAGCCTACCTAAAATTCCTGTGGGTGCCCTGACAGGCAAACTTCCTCTTTGCTGAGCCTGTTTATTAAGGCTTACTTTTCACATCTCCTTTATTTAGCCTGGGAGTAGGCATTTTTATTATGTCCCTTCTCTTTCTTCCTCTCATTCTTTTCTGTTCTTTCTCCTCTTTCCCTCAATCTTTTATGTGTTACTCACCACCCTGATTAATACAAAAATACCAACTCTGTCTTTCAAAGAAACACATAAACCAGCTGTGATCTCCTTGTTCTAGGGAATCTCCCTTGGTCCCTCCGGCTCCATTCACCTTTCCTCTCTTCTTCCTTTTATCTCTGCTCTGATTGGAGTTCTCTCCTGGTACCCATGGTGTCAAATCATCCCAGGTTAAAGCCCTACTCTCTTTCCAGAATCAGTCATTTGGGAAACTGTTAACTCGGTTGCGTTTTGAACAAAGTGTTGCTTAGGGATTGTTTCCATAATTGGTTAGCTTTAAATTGGAAATCTCACTGCTCTAACTTTTGTATTTAACCTCTGGATGTCACTCTCCTGATGGCCAAAAGCTGGATTCATCAACATTCTTTTCCACTTAGAAATGTTTCTCTGCAAAAATCAGTCGTGATCCTAAAGTCAGCTTTGCTGATCAGTGGAACAAAAGAGAGATCCATGTGAGCTGTCTTATGGTAATCAATGCCATATGTCAGAAACGTCCCCACCCTAACCTGAGAGCAGAGAGGTCAGGCAAAATGATAAAAATTATAACCCTGTTGTATGGTGTGAATTTTGCCTTTTGTTGTTTAGCTTACAGTTGTTAGTCTGAATTACCTTTGACTAAGGTCTAGTAATCAATTTTACCCATAGGTTCCACTTCCAAATAGTTTGTGCTAAGAAGAAGGGCAAATAAATGATTTTTAAGTAGGTTATTCTATTGCCCTTAATTCTGCACAGTGGTTCAATACATTCTCCAAAATCACATTTTCTAAGTTATGAGATAACCCAAATATATATAGAACTCCTTTGGGGTCACTTTCTAAAGGATGCAGGCAAGAGTTCAGCTGGTATTCAAAAAGTACCATATCAGAAGTTCTTCTGAATCATGAGAAGTTGACCTGGCTGCAGTGAAATGTTTCATCTTTTTGGTGAATTTAATAATTTTTGAGTTGTGTTATTAATAAAATAACTTTTGCGTATAGACATTCAAATACATGTACTTGGTTATAATCCCAGAGAAAATAAGGGGAAAAATGGATTCCTGAGTCTTTAATATGAAGAATTATCTTAAACACAATAGATTTTCCTTATGTCGAATCACACAAAATCTCCATAGCAACTTCACATAATTATGCATAAGATTTCAGTGTAGTAACAACTAATCCCAGAAGAAATTGCAAAGAATAGTGATATATAGGGTGAGCCAGATATGTGGGGAAGAGGCACACAGGAAAATTGAAGGGGGGCATGTCTAAAATGTGGAAAATTCACAAAGGACAACAAAAGATTACCTGGTTTGTGCTTTGGAGAGTACTGTCTGGAGTACTGTATTGGAGAGTACTGTACTTGAAGCCACTGCGGTGCCTGGAAATTGGAGACTGGGGGGGCTTTGATGTCCACTGATAGTGCCACGCACTAGAACTGCTGTTGTTAAAGGAATGCTAGCCTTTCTATTATATTTTTTCTGAGTTTATAATAATTACAAGAAAGTTTCTCTAGGCAGTATGTTGGCATAATAGCTTGAAATAGAGGAATGACTTTATAATTATTTTTGAATTCATAAAACTGGCTTGAGCTCTTAAATTTAAAAAGAAAATAAAAAGCTGCAGAAACACTCCAGATATGAAAATAACATCAAATTTTGTTACCATGAAACATAACTGAGATGCTTCAACACAAACATTTCTTGCAATTTAAAAGAGATTATTTTTTGCAAATGTTAACATATAAAGCTAATGCATGCTTGGGTATTTTTCCCACCTGAGTTCCCCACATAAAGTTATTTACTTATATTAAATAACTATATTTGGATATTTGGAGCCTACAGTAGAATATAGACCTGTAACTGGTTAATTTCCGTGTAACATCCTAAAGACTGCAATATGCTCAGGCTTATAATGAACTATAGCAGAGGGTCAGTAACCAAACATCTCCTAGAGGAGACTTGATATGTACTAAAGGGAGAAAGTGTCAGCAAGGAGCAGAAAGCTGGGGACAGCAATCCGAAGGGAAGGGCATATGCAAAGGTACGGAGGTCTGAGCTAGCGCACTGTGTTCGGGGAGATAATCACTATCTCTTTTGTATAACTAGAACCTATGGCAAAGAGTGGAAGGAAATGGGGTTGAATCTGTGGGAGGGACACACTTCAGGTCAGACCTTTTTTTGCCAAGCAAGTGACCAAGATCGGTGGCTCATAGAATGAGAAGCATTCCATAGAATGGAAGCTACTGAAGTACGGAAGTATTTAAAGATAGCAACATGACCAGATTTACATTTTAGATAGATACCCCGGCTTCATTTTGGAGAGTAGAATTAGCAGGGAAAGATGAAAATCATGGAGATTGTTACAGAGATCATTTTGAAGCACAAACCTTTCCAGTGACCCATTCTCTTTGTCACAAATACCAAGTACAAGCTCCATGCAAGTCCACTTGTGCCGTCTCTGACCACGAGGATCTTTATGTAACTTCATTATTTTGAGGGTGATCTTAACTATGTCTCCTTAACATTAAGATGTTAATTAAATTTGTTTAATTTTGTATTATGGAAACTAGTCTCATTTTAAGGACAGATTTAGCCCATTTCTTTGCTTTTAAGCAAAGCATGTAAGTGATTATGGGTACATAACAATTTATTCTATTTTAAAGGCTTTAAGGAAAAAAATATATTTTCATACTAATCTTTCTGTGTGTGTATCACCCAACAGATAGGAATAAATGTTGGGCGACTATAGTTTTGAAGGAATAGGCAAGAAATAGGACAATACCTAGGGTTGGAAAAGCTTGCATTTGTTAAGTTTTATCCATCCGTCCAACCAACATTGTTGAAGGTGTACCAGGTGACAGGGGCTGTTCTGAGCAAGGATGAAATAGTGATTGCAAAACAGACATGGGACTTGACATTGTGGAAGTTACAATCTAGCTAGATGCCCGACATTAATCAGATAAATATATCTGCCTTTAAATAGTTCATGCACATTTATCTCGGAATGCCATTTATCCAAGTCTTGCTTTTCAATTTGATCAAGAATCTCAGTTCCTTGGCATTTTTGAGCTGCCTACCAGTTGTCTTTGCATTGGATGAGACGGCATGTTGACAATGAATATGGCTCCCTGAGTTCCCTGGAGAAAGCTTAAAGGCATCCCCCTTGTTGCTGTTATAATGCTCCTATTATCCCTGTATTCTAATTAAAAAGTGTAATAGAGTCCAATGTCAATCATAAAAATCTGGATATTTCTCAATAAGCATAAATATTTAATTTTGACTCCTGGATGGATAGCTTTCTAGTTTGTGGGTTATAGGGCTTCTTCCAAATTTCAGCTTAAATAATTAAATTCTCAAATGTGCAATAATGTCATGATTAGGTGGTATAGCCCTAAGATACCATCACTTACACCCCATCCTTAGACCTTGTTCAGCTGTGTGGTCCTTTAACTGTAGGGAGTTAGATGCGTTGGTCAGAAAATCAGAGTTTGGCCTTCAGCATTCATGCCCTTGAACTCTCCCATGAGCCTCTGACAGCTCCAGGAAAGGACAGTGAAGCTATAGCGGAACTGGTCAAAATAGTGATTAAATGCTTAACTTTGTTCCTTCCTTCAATAGTCTGTATTTCTCTTGCATTGTTAACTCTGCTCTGATAGGAACAAAATATGCATAATGTATTTTTTTAATAGTTGTTTCGCAGGCCTTAAGAGAGGTGGTTAGTAAAAATAAAAGAGGAAGGTCTGAAATGGAATTTGAGACATAAGAACATCGCTCCTTCAAATGTGAAAAGCAGAATCATGACTTTTTCTATGGTACTTTTACTCAAAGATCAAATTCAAAGAAGATAGTTGGGGAAAAAAAAGAAAAGAAAATGCAAACCTGGGACCCGAAGTGATTATAACCTACACACAATGTTTGTGGAAGCTCCCCGCTTTGCTGGACTCGAAGGTGTCTTTTGCAGTACAGTATCTGGGGTGAAGTAAATTTTCCCAGGAGTGTGGCTATACAGAAAAAGGTTTGAAGATGAGTCAAGATCAGAGGAGAAAGAAAAGGTTTGATAAGTAATCACAATACTATAAAATCTTTTGACTCAAAATAAAACTCAGAGTGCACGTCCCAAATCTGTGCTAGCTGTGAGGAAAGAAATTATTTGCAGCTGTATGTGAACATCTTGAAAAGAACTGAAGGAAAGACTTACCTCTTGTTTTGTGTGATATTAGCATCTCATATTTTGAGAAGTTCTGTCTGTTAATATAAATCATAATAAGATTATTTGTTAGTTGATATATGCAGAACTTTTTATTCAAATCTCAGTACATTTTATTTGCATATAAAATGGCACATTTATACTCAACAATAACTAGCCCTGAAGGAGTGATATTTAATAGGAGAATACAATTATCCCAGTCAAGCCATAAACATTTTCTTTAGGGCATTGGCTACAGTTTAAGATAGTCTCATAATCATTCATGTAAAGTACCAAGCTATTACCAAACTGAGCTAGAAAAGAATTTAAACTGCAAAAATACTGTGATTTCATGTGAGTAAAATATGTTTTCACTTACCCACCATATTAGGAGTTATAAACATAAAGGTCAATGAACTATTAAATTTTTATTCTTGATTCCATATGAAGGTTCTAAGCAATTATTTTAAGTACAAATGCTAAGAACAATAAATATTTTAGTCCACACCATCTTAACCACCCAGAATTATTTTATTTTTCAGCTAAGATGATGACATTATATATAAACTAGTTAGAATATATCTAGTTAACAATTTGGAACATTTAAAGCAGCCTCTGCAGGATGCCTTGCTGTAAGCCTTACATACTTTGACACTCTTTGTCCAATCATTGTTTTCTAAGATTTTGCGACATGTTTCCTAGATAGTTATAATGTCTCAATATTTTAGAAATCATATGCAGTCTTGCCCACAGAATAGAAAAAAGTTTAACTTATTTTATCTATCCTAATTTTGGAAGAGGTATTCTACTAGAAATTTGAAGGCTCGGGCTGTCCAATTGCTTCTCTCATTAATAAGCTGGGTGACAGTCCATTTATCTTCTATCCAACTTCCTTATCTCTTAGTTGATATATCAGGCTAACTAGTACTCAGAGTGGATCAGCCAACACTGCCGGAGACTGTGTTCCTTAACCTGACCTGGTGTGCGCTGATCAGATCACATGAGTGTGCAGGCAAGAATCAAAAAGAAAACCGAGGTCTCCAAGGTGGAGAAGGTGGATGAATAAGAAATGAAGGAGCCTGAAGTGAGTGGTACACACTGAGCCCAGGAAAGAATTTTGAGAAGACAGAGAAACACGAGAAGAGTCATAGCAAATGCCCTAATTTGCCCTGTATGGCCACCTTTTAGACAGAACTGCGCTCCGAAGGCTAGGGAAAGAATTGATATGAGAAACATAGACCAGAGGGTCTGTAAAGTGCTTTTTACCATTAAAAACTGTATAAATGTCTTCTCTCTTAGGATATTAGGTAATAATCCAGTTTGTTCCTTTCACAATTGCTTCCTGTCTTTTGCTGAGAGAAATGCATCATTCAGGCTTCAGATTTGCAAGCTGATTTTATAAGGTCTCAATACTAATGCTCTTGGATTTTTTAAAAAATGAAGTTCACTTCCCTTGAGTTTATGAATAATTGCGTTCTAATTGAGAATTCGATGTCCTCTGCTGAGTCCAAGTTTGTTTAAATATGACCCAAACTTTCTCTCAAGGCCTGTCCAGCTAGAGCCTTGGCCCTGCCTTTAGCTTCTAGCATGACAAGCTTCTTTGTTTGGCAAAAGGCTGTTGAGTCACAAGACAGGCAGCCAGCTTTAAATATTCCTTTTTTGGCTTTTATTTTGCCAACATCTGGACAATGGATCCTGAGCCAGTTTCTCAACATATGTTCCTCCTGAAATTTTGTTCAAATTGACAGTGGGAACTTAATTTGGCTGGAACGTAACCTGCCTCATTTGGGCCCCCAGGCCAGTGAGATTTCCGACCAGAGTCCTCTGTGGCAGACGCCCATCTCCCCGAGCTCAGGCAGTCGGTATAAATCACTGGCCGGCCCACCTGCTCAGACCTCTCTCCGAGTGGGAACACAAGCTCTCGTCACATGCACAGAGGGCACCTACCCTCATCTTTCTGCACTTGGCCGCTCACCCACAGTGGGGAGGTTAGTATTGCCACCACGAACACACCCCCCGTGGCCTGTGCTTCTACATGCCTCGCTGGCCCTCCCCACTTCCTGGGCCTCTGCTCAACGCGTTCTGGACATGGGTTTGGTGCTAGAGCCCGTGCCTCATGACATATGCAAAATTGTGTCTGGTTAGCTCTTGCCCTGTGAGCCGTGGTGCCTCAGTCACTCATCTATGTATTCTTTCAGGATAGGTTTATTAAGCACTTAATACATACTTGTTAGACAGTGTTAGATGCTAGGGAGACAACAGGGACTGAACAAACAAAAACTCCTATGCTCGTGGAGCTTCCATTCTCATGCGGAAGACCCATCATAAAGAAAATAAGCAAAATGTATAGAAGGCGATGAGTGCTGTGGGTAAACAGAAGAAGAGAGGGGATACAGAGTGCCGGGGCTGGGGCTGCAGTTTTAGGTAGGACGGTGGGGAACTCTCTCCTTTGAGGAAAGATGCGAAGGAGGGAGGATTTGAGCCAGAACGAATTCAGGGGGGACGCAGGTTGCCGGCACGGTCCGCACTGCAGAAGCACGTACTGCCGCACTCCATGAGTGTGGGAAGTCCTGGAGGGGTTTGGGCAGGACAGCGACCTGACATGCCTTACATTTGAACAGCATCATTCTGACCTCTCTAAATAAAGCACAGGGCAGACTCAGGGAGACCCTTGCGGAGGCTGATGCAGTAATCCAGGTGGTTGTGGACATGGCGGGGGCAGTAAGATTCTTAATGTATTTTGAAGAGAATGCAGACAAGCCTCCCCAAAGGTTGCGATGCGTGGTGGAGTGAAAGGAAAGAGTCAGACCAGTCATCCAGTTGTGGCCTGGGTCACAGCAGGGATCATATTGCATATTTAAGATGATGGGGAGACAGAGTCAGAGCAGGTGATGGGAAGACAGTGCCAGTTGAAGAGCATTAAGTCTTCACTGCATGCCTTTTATGGAAACAAGGAAATCCTCTTAGACCCAGGGAAAATGATACATTTGAAGTAACTCTAGCCAACACTAAGAGGTAACATTCGCCTAATAATGCCTGACTGTTAAGCACTGTATATTTCTCATTCAACCCTCACAAGAATTATATAGGGTAGACAACTTTATTAATAATTATTATTATAAATAATTACACATTTAATTATGTTATAATTGTGCTATGATTTTATGATGATCATTATAGGGTAGATGACTTTATTGTTATTTTTACTATGATATATTAATTATATATTACTACCACTGTTTACAGATAGAAATAAATTTGGGGTCAAAGAAGTTAAATTACTGGTATAAAGTTCCACAGTTTATGGGTACCAAGTTTTAAACTTGGGTTTGTCTCACTCCAAAGCCGAATTTTTAAGCGACAAATTGAGCTGCATGAGCAGCCACCTACAAAGGTTATTCAGTGATTTTTGCTTCTGCCTGTTCCCGAAGCCATTAACCACTTTGCTGTCGTTGCTCGTGAACCTGTCAGCTGAGCTGTTATCCATTCAGCCCACAGCTCTGAGGTAATCGTCTCCTGTGTAGCAAGGTCCATGCTGGCTCTGTCGATATGATGCTGTACAAAGAGAAGTATGGCCCAGCCTTCTTACAGCTCATTCTTTATTTATAGCAACAAATATAAAATTACAACTGTGATAAGCAATTCAAAGGAGAGGTCCAGGGTGTGGTGAGGCCATTTAATACAGGAATGTGACCTAGTCTGGGGAAGGAGTGATGATTTAGCTGAGCTAAGACAAAAAGAAGCTAAATGGGCAAAGGGGGGTGGGGAGGAGGTATATTCCAGACAGCAAAACTATGGGCCTGTATTTCTCACGCTCGAGAGCGTACAGATTGCAGCGCTATGCGTGAGTTAGGGGCGGCCTCAGTGGCTGTGGGGGGTGTTTGGGGGTATAGGAAGTCATGATATTTGTATAGTATTGCTGTATTACTGTCCCTTTTAGCTTCAAGAATTACTCCCATCCAAAAAATGAAATGCAGATTTTGTGTTTTGTCTCACTAGATAGCTGGGTAAAATAAATGAATAGAGATTAATAATATTGGAATGATTTCTAAATTATTATCCAGATAAAAATTTATATAAGAATAGACCCCTGCTTACTAAATGGTAATATTCTAAATGTCTCTTGTTTGAAACTTGGAATGGATTTTTATCAGTTTTACTGAGGTATAATTGGCAAATAAAAATTATATATATATATATATTTGTTTTTGTGTGTGTATGAGAACACTTAAGACCTCCCCTCTTAGCACATTTTAAGATAATTCTGTGATTTGTGACAAGATGGATGGATCTGGAGGACATTATGCTACGTGGAATAAACCAGACACGGAAAGACAAATACTGCATGATCTCCCTCACATGCAGAATCTAAAATAGTCAAATCTCACACCCGGAACAAACTTCCCAAGGATTTCCCAGTATCCTGGCTGCCTTCACTTCCTTCACCTCCTTCATCCGCAGTAGTGATCTTTTGGCCTATCCCGTGTCACAACCCGAATCACCTTCAGAATCGCAATGCAAACATCCTACGCCAGACCCCAACCTTCTCTCTTTCCAGATGACTTTGGCAGGTAGCCCCAATTTTGTCAAGGCCTGGGCTTCTTTGGTTCATCGCCGCCTTTCCAGCTCCTTGTCCAATTTAACTCCTTTAAAATTAAATCCGTACCACCTATCACATTGCATCAGAATTTCTTGGGGTGGGCCCCAGATGTTAGTGTTTTTCTCTCTGGTGATTGTGAGACACAGCCAGGGTTGAGAACCACTGCTCCATCTTCTGAACATCAGCACACCCAGTTCTCTAGCTAAGCTGATAGAGAAGAAATGTCTTTTAGCTGGTCATGAGTGGAGATTAGAACAGCCTCTTTCTGAAAGTGGAGTGTCTCACCTTACTAGCCACAGCTTCAGGAACACGGCGAGCTTAACAGAGGGCCTGTCTGCCTACAAGAGGCTGCTTCCTTCCCAGGGGCTCCTTAAAGGCTGAGTCTCCATCATTACTCTCTGAGTCAGTGGCTCTTAAACAATGCTCCAATGGCACAACCACTAAGATCATCAATTTGTGTCTTCGTTCTCAACCGCTCTCCTCAGCTACAAACTATATTTTTTGCTTCCTCCTTGACATCTCCACTTGGGTGTCAATAGCTGTACCCGAGGTGACCAAAACCGAGTTCCGGATTTTCCCTCTGTACCTGTTCTTGCTGCACTGTTCCCCGTTCAGCCACTGGTGCCACGGAGTCGCGAAGCCCATTTGTCACATAGTAGCTGAAGCTGACTAACAGCTCTTGAGACTGCCTCTGACCCCTCTCACTTGCCCCAGTTTGTCCAATACATGAATGACTTCTGCTCCGTCTGCCTGTCAGTTATATTCCAGACTGAGCGTTTTTCATCACCTCCACCTCTACCACTCCACTCCAAGCAGCTCTTACCTCTTACCTAGATTACTACACCACTCTCACTGGTCATCCTGTTTTCTCCTTTGCATGGCACTTTCGCTGCAGTGCAGAGTTTCCTCTCCACCGCAGCCAGATTGATTCTTTAAAAATGTAAATCAGGCCACATCACTGCCCAGTTCACAACTCTGCATTGACTCCGCCGTCTCATGCATAAACTGATACAATTTAAATTCTTCGCAGTGCCAGTGAGGCTGTATGTGACTTAGCCCGTGCCTACCTCTCCTCTCACAGTGGCCTTTCTGTTCCTCAGACACACAAGACATTTCTAGCTTTAGGGCCTTTGTGCACACTCTTTCTCCCCAACTACCTCCAACTCTTCATGATTTTATGGCGTCTTTTCTCTTCATGCAAGCCTCTGCTCAAATGTCATTAGTCAAAGGTTTATTCTGACCATCTGCCTAAAAGATCCGTCATTCCCTGCAGTATCGGGCCCCATAATGCACTTTACTTCCTTATCTTACATCCAGGCATGAGCTGGATTGGGCTGGTACTGCTCTGCAGAGCCAGCCGTACACACCGCATCATCACATTCGTTGTGACATCACACTGGCAGTTCGAATCGTCCAGGGTGGGAGTATTTACACTATGGCAAAATCTACAAATTAAGCACTCCCTCCCCCAAATTTGTTAAACATTGTCACTGCTGCTCCTGATGACATGAGTTCAATTTATATACTGGCGTATTTTTGGTCTGACTCCCTCAGTAGAATTTAAGCCCCATGAGAACAGGGACTTTGTTTGACTTTTCCATATGATCATATCCTCGTTGTGACAGTTGCTGGACATAGCTGGCACTCAGGCACTGTTTCCTGGGTGAATGGATAGGTGAGTGGAAGTCAGGTTTTGGGGATGTCATCCCAGTTTTTAGAAATAACATTTTTCAAAGGGTGGAATTTATTATATTTCCCCCCTTATATTTTTCATACACTATTGGTTTCTTCAATATTCCTCTGCTCTGAGCATAGGCAGTGCAGGGTTTATTTGTTTCCTTTTTTTCTTTTCTCTCCTTTTCTTCTTTCTTTCCTTTTTTCTTCCTTTTCCCATGTGATTTCTTTTCTGGGTTTATGATATTCGTCATTTTCTGTTAATAACATTTTTCTTCCTTTCGTGTATCTATTTAAATAAAACATATTACTATTTTTAATATTCTACAGAGTAGCCATAAAGTCTAGGGACCCAGGCAAATATACATAATGAATAGTGTATTGATACTACATCACACTGCATGATGTGTTTGATGACACAATGTAAGTTTAATGTCCCTTGTGAGTAGTACCTAGTTCAAAGTAACAAGTGCAGTTATTAACACAGCATGTCCATCAGTCACCACAACCGCATCTGTGATGCATTGCCTTGGAGGATTTGAGTCTCTGATTTTCACTGAACAAACATTCACCTTTAGTCCACCTGAGAAGATGGAAACATGGGAGTTTAGATCTGGTGATCCAGCAGCCCGCTTTGCGGGGTCACTGCCTCCCACGTAGTTTTGGAGATCACCTTCTCACCTGCCTCTCACAGCTCTGACATGAGATGCTGTGCCGTCCTGTGGGAAGCACCCCGATGACCTTCCCCTAGCCTGTCAAGTGTGGGCACTAATTAATCACAACATGGTGAAATCTGTCTAAAATTCTCCTGGGTTTTCAGACTTTGAGGCCACCTGCACAAAGCACACGGTGACCTCTGGGTGCTTTTGTCTCAGAGCGCATTAGAGAAACCTTTTCCTGAAAGAACCCACTCGGAGATGCAGGAGCTAAATGATTCCACCCTGTGCATGCTCAGTGCAGACTGAGATGGAGAGGGGGAGGCATTGCCGAGTGACAGTCACAAAGCTGCTAGGGACTTTTCAAAGGACAAAATACCTTTGAAAACAGCATAATAGCACAAGGCCGGATGAGGGCAGCCAAACAAACTGTCCAAGGCTCTGGCTCTTTGGGTCTCATGCCACAGCTGATTCTGGGTGGGATGAGGGTACTCTATATGGAAAACAGGAGTTGAGAGGCAGGTTTGTCTCTTGGCTCCTCTCAATTGACCAGAAGCACATTCTATTCTACTTGCGTCCCAAAGGGCAGCGTTTGTCACAATGTGGTCCATGCATCATCTACATATGCTCATCTGTGATACCTGCTATAATGGAGGTGTTTGGACCCCAGCCCAATCCTATTCATAGAAATCTCAGTAAATATGAGTTTTCTTTCCTTCTCCATTCCCTTTCCCTGAATGTTTAGGCTAAAGAATGTTTAGGCTTATCTTTTATTATTCCATTCATCTGCCATTGCTTCCAATGATTAGGTTGAATCTAATGAAATTGCCAAGATCTGGCCATGTTTAAGTGGCAAAAATGATAATTTAATGGTCCTAAATAATGCTAAGTTCCAGGCTTGTCTCAGGTGCTGGAAATGCAAAGGCAAAAACGAAAACACAAATAAACAGTCCTTAACCTCAAGATGTTCAGAGTGTGAGTGGAGAGACACCCAGGTAAAGAGAGCAAGAGGGAGCGAGAGAGCGCTGCATGATTATGTGTGGTCAGTGCTGTGCTACCTAATAGTTCTTAAGTTGTAAAGGACATTTGAACACTGGTATTGTGAAATATAGATAAGTTTAAAATTATTTAGATAAATTCCCAGATTACACATTGGTTACAGGTTATTGAAAAGTTGGCATGGTACTCATTAAGCTTGGTTTCAAGAAGAAACAGACATGGTAGAATGACGATTTTCACTGGCGGCTCCCTAAGGATGACGAGCATAAGAATATCAAGATCACCTGAGGGGCTCTATTAAATTACATATTTCTCTTCCCACTGCAGCATCTACTGTATTACTTCAAGAAAGAGAGCCCATCTCCCTCTCCCTCCCCTTAGAAGCACTGACTGAAGGAGTTACCATTAGAGGGGGACTAAGTCACAGCCTCCAGGGGTGAGAATACAGGAAAAAAACCTGAGAACTACTGCTCACATCCAGAGTGATAAGTCAGACATAGGTGCTCGGTCTGACTAAGTTGGTCATTTCTCCTGTTATGTTTAGACATTTTTACAGCTATATATAGACTCAAATAAATGGATCTTTATGGGATAAATGAGTGTGGTTGTAGGAAGTAACAAGAAGTAGATTTGATTCAGTGGCCTTAGTAATTTCATTCAGAAGTAGATATTGGTTAAAGGAACTGACAGCAGTGACATGGGATAGTATCTCAATAAAACAATTTCGCGATGCTCCTCGAGAAGTCTGGAAGCAGTGATGTCCCTGAGGGTGTGAGCTGGCTACTGATATAGGGAAGAAAATAGGAAAGCAGCGGACATGAGAAATGGAATGCTTTGGGGCTAGAACACCTTCTCTTTTTCCAAATATATTTTTAAGATCCAGATTAATACCACTCTTCTACAAAGAAATCCCTGTCTGCTCTAGCAGCAGAAAGTATCATAGTCTCTGAACTCTTACTGCCTTTTATTTTATGTCACTCAAGTCATGTTGATTAAGGCCCATTATTATGGTCATTCATTACCACTTCCTTGGCTTCATCAACTAGATTGTAAAGAACTTTGAGGGCAGATATATCTTACTTGTCTTTTCTTTCTTCACATTTTGTTAAAAGATACCCAGAGCTATTTTTGTAAGTAAAACAGTTGAAGTATATAAATTATGTAGGATCCAACTTAATGCATAATGAAGTTATATCTTAAGAAATATTTGTGGATTATAGAAACAAGAGAAAGAAAAGAGGAAGGCTGAGATTCCCAATGTTGAAAATACCATGAATTTTTTTGGGAGGGTGGAACTTTAGCCAGAGGTAAAGATTTTGAGGGGAAATGAGTTCTTTGAACATTCTTTAAGGTGAAGGAGGTAAGAGAATTTTTTTTATTCCCAGTGATAGCTAGAGTTTATTATCATCAATTTATACAAAAAGTCATTTACCTCCAAGCTACTGAAAAACTACTAACCAACTCCAGATAGTGGTGAATAACTTGCTTTATCGTGAACCGATGTAATGTTCAACACTTGCCCTTTGCTTCATGAAAAGCCAGTCTTTGTGTGTGTCAGCTGGTATAATTAAAAAACAATAATTTATTGGCTAGATAGTATGTATTTTGGGAAGTTCTGGAAAAACAAAATGTGCAGCACATGGGGGTGGAGATTGGCTTTCTAACTCCAAGAAGCTAAAATAACCAGATGATTGTCAGAAGTGGGCGCCGTATTTACTTCTGAAACCAAACATTTAAAACCACAGGCCATGCCAAGCCTTTTGGAACTGTAGCTAATATATACTGACACTCTTTTAATTAATTTGTTTTCTATAAAATGTACGGTCTGCTCACAGGACGAGACAAAAAGGGCAAATACCAGTGAAAGTTTAAAAAAAAAAGTGAGATTAGTATTTTAAATAACCAACTCCTTGTCCTAAGTTGCTTAATTACAAACTGAAGAATCACCTTGTCAAAGACAGCCTATCTTTTTCACTCTACCTCCAGATTTCTTCATTATTTTCCCCCCATCAATATCAAGCAGAAGGCTCTCTGTCTTAGTAGAAATAAATTAACGGCTGCCATGGAGCACGTTAGGATGTTTGTTTAAAATATGACCATCCTATCTCTGTTCCTAGCAGCCCCCACCCACTTTTTCAATTAGCTCCTCTTAACATACATAAAATGCTTAAATGTCAAAAGCCTAGCATCCAGGCCCTCAAAGACCAAAGAAACCCACTGTTTATATGCTTTATTAAAAATAGCTCAGGGGCACAGCCCAGGGGACCTGTTTCATAGAACTTTTTTTCTTAATGACTTAATCTTGTGTTCTTTTTAAAGATCAAAAGAGAAACAATTCCGTAAACTTTTCATTATTTGTAGGAGATTCTTTCTTCTGGCATATTCGTTAAAAAAAAGTATACAACTTAAGGTTTCTCTGTGTTGCTAAAGAGGTTTGAGGGAAGAGAGAGAAAGAAGATGGGTCGTTAAATTTTCAAGAGTTTATGTTATATTAGTGACTTCGATTTTTTTCCCTGCACGTAACCATGGCAGGACCATATAGAAAGGGGACGTGACCTTGTATTTTGAAGAAGCATATGTGTCATAACACCTTCTCTTGGAAAGAAGGAATACTTGACTAACATAAGACAGAATTCTTGGGTTCTCACCTTGATGTCACCAGTAGCAACAGGTCATGTGTTTCCTCAAATCCATTATATCTCAGTTTTCTTACATATGAAATATGGACCTGATGCTCACTGTATTACCATTGCGGGAATGCTATAAGAAGGAAAAGAAGTGATCAGTGACTGTGCAAGAGGATTTCATTGAACTCTTAGAATTAGAGCTGCAGTGTAGCATCGATTGTCCGGGTTGCTCGTATGTGGGCCTAGGCTTTTTCAGGCTGCGGATGCTTATGTAGTTTTCTCTATGTTAGTAAGTTGGAATGCACTGTTGGTCCATGTGTGTGCATTTTTCCCCCAGAAGAATCCCCTTCTCATCAGTAAAATCTGGTGTGTTTTTATAGGACCCTCACATCTTTGAACATTTATTGGTATCCTTAGAGAAAAGCACGTTGCTGTCACTTTGTGCAGAACTTCACTGCTTCTAGAAATCAGAGCTTGTGAAGAGAAATTGCCATATTTTTCTTAACCAAATTATTAAATTTAGAAACTTAATTTAAACAAATAAAAATGCAATAAACCTGTATAATTTAGGCTTTCCTTCTATCATGGCCTTTAAATATTCTGAGAATCTATTACTATTAGCTAATAGTAAAATCCAGACTTCTTGAAAATCTGATTCAAGCCTATATACCTGAAGTAATAAAAATGTTTACTCATCTGAGTGTAGCACGTATCAGTGTTTGTTTGTAGTCTCAAGGACGCGTTACTAACTTTGAGGGTGAAATTGTTTAAAGCATATGCATCCTGTGCCGTAGTATGAAATTCATCATAAGGGTGGTTCATCCTATCCAAGGAGGTTGATGATAGCTATACCGAGTATATTTGTTTGCCAGGGCTACAATAACCAAGGGTCACAGACTGAGTGACTTAAACAGTAGAAATCTATTTGCTCCTGGTCCTGGAAGCTAGAAACCTGAGACCAAGTCATTGGCAGGTTTGGTTCCTTCTGAGGCTCTTCTCCTAGGCTTTCAGACGGTGACCCTTTTTCTGGCTGTGTTCATATGGTTGTGTCTCTATGTGTGCGCTAATTTCTCTCCCTGCCTGTGTCCTAACCTCTTCTCAGAAGGACAGTCACCACTCGTATAGACCAGGGACTATGCTAACAACCCCATGTTAACCTAAGTACCTCTTTAAAGGACTGTCTCTAAGTATAATCCCATTCTGAGTTACTGGGGATTAGTGTTCATTTTGGTGGGACACAGTTCCACTCTAAAATAATGAGGATAATTATTTCTATATAAGCCTGATTTGAACCCATTCCTGCAACAGAGACATTTAGCAGAGCATTAAGGCAGAACTCAGTTTATTACCTATTACTTCCATAAGCCTTCATCTTACACCAAGTTACACTGAATTTGGACCATCAAGGACATAAGAAAACAGCAAGCCAATGAGGACTCGAAGGTCAGAGAAGTTTAGATGAAGTTCAGAAGGCACAGCTAAACAGTGGTCGAGCTAGGTCCAAACCCCAAGTATGCGAAATATGCCATGTGGAAAATAAAAACTGTTCAGCATTATGACATACTTGTTAGTCATAGTCTTTGCGATAAGAAAACGAAGAAGATGGGGGCGTGGTGGAGAGAGGTCAGAAAGCACAGTTGAAAAGGGGACTGCCGTCTAGTACAGCCACAGGAGTTTGTTGATTTATGACAGAAGCCTCTCAGGAATCTGACAATTTTTGTTGTTTGGGTATTTATCATAACAGTGTTATTTTTGTCTCTCTACTGGGATCATGGGGACAAAGCTGGGTGACATTATTTAATGCATGCCTGCTGTGCTCCTGGAGCAGTGGAGGGAGGGAAGGAGGGAGGGGTGCCTCTCAGCCCACCCGACGCCTACTGCCTATCACTTTTAGAGGTGGGATGAATCATATCAGCCATTTCTGTAGCAAAGAGGAAGTTGTTACCTAAAGAGTATAACTTTTCTTTCTACAAATAAGCTATTTGAAGGCCAGAGTGATGGGGAATTGACTTAGATCCCCCAGTTTATTATTACCTTACCCGGAATTAGGATTACTATTTTGCCACACTGAGTGGTTCTTCGTTTCCTTTTAATTCACTCACTCCATTAATATATATGAAACTATTATTTGTGTCTTTGTTTCTCATGAATCTGCTATGTCTTCAGAAATTTTCTCTACAATTCACCATAGTTACTGTAAAACCAGGTGAGTTTACTCAGTTTGATTCGAAGCATTATCAAGACGCTTGTGCCAAAGGGAAAAATCATCAGGAAGCTCAATCCTCCGTTAAAACACATTCACTTAAACTGTTTGCATTTGATGGGGTTAAAGGACTGAAGAAAACGTGACCTTTTGAACCAGCAGACCTGTGTTTGATTCCCAGCTCAGCTACTTTGCAGTTGTGTGATAGTGTACAAATTCCATTCCTTGTCTGAGTTTGTTTCCTTATCTGTAGGAATGATGATAACACTAACTACCAAGCTGGACAACTGTAAGGAACAGAGAAAATGTTTTATTGAGTTTAATACCAGCAACACCTCTGACTTCAGTAAAATGGTACCTCTCTTTCCTGCCTGCCTCTTGAAGCCCTAAGAAACAATGGCTTTTTTATTTATTAGAAGGTATGATTCTCCAACCTTCTGTCCTGGTCCAAGGCCTACACCTCTTTGATCATGGTATATCAGATACTTCAGCCCGTAAAACTGAGAAGTTTCCACCTACTTTGGTGCTGACCTATAATAGTCAGCGATGTTTTTTCAAGAGCAAAATTCCTTGATGAACACCAAATACTATATGTTGTCAAAACATAAAACTTGACTAGTCATTTATTTTGCTTTAAGAAATTTATGTCCCAATTTTTATAATCCAATTAGCATATAAAATCAATTTTTGGAACTGAAATAGGAAATAAAATACCAGCTCTAATTCACTTAACAAAGTAATTCTTAAAGATGGCAATAATTTTCATAATAGGCAATTAATAGTAATGTTACATGCGAATAATTATTTAAACTCAGCTTTTCATACGAGCTTTTACAACAACGCAAGAATATGCAAAAATAAAGATATGTATGCACAATCAATATATCATTAGGCTAAAAAATGTATTTAACTTTTTTATGGCTCCTTATTCTGTGTGTTTTTATAGAACAAATGACAGATTTAATGAAGGAGATTTACAGTACAGGTAAAATATATACAGGATTAAGAGGCTTTACGCAGTTGCTTTCCTTTGGTGACATAGCCAGCCCCCAAACACCAAACCAATTTCTAGCTCTGTCTGTACATAAATTACATTTGCAGCCTTTGCTTGCATATGTTTGTACAACTAAAGGAAAGGGAAAAGGCTTACTTACCCCACTAAAGCACCGAGAAGGAATTACAGTTTACCCTTGGATTGTGCGGGAGTTAGGGGTGCCGACCTCCTGAACAGTCAAAAGTCCGCATATAATTTTTGACTCCCCCGAAACTTAACTACTAATAGCCTACTGTTGACTGGAAACCTTACTGATAATATGGAGTCAATTAACACATTTTTATGTTGTATATATTGTATACTGTACTATTACGGCAAAGCTAGAGAAAAAGAAAATGTTATTAAAATGATAATGAAGAGAAAATGCATGCACAGTATTTGTTGAACAAAAGCCATATATTAGTGGGCCTGTGCAGTTCGAACTTGTGCTGTTCAAGGGTTAACTGTACTAGCAACCTAGGAACTAGGATTTGGGTTACATTTCTGTTGTGAAGGATGGTGGTTTGCTTGTCTGACAGAAAATATTTTGCTTTGATTCAAGGTACTAGAGGAAGGAACAACATATATCACAGTGATTATAGCTCAGAAAGCAGATTGCCTATATTTGTGTCCCAGCTCCATTGAGACATTCCGCAGATAACCTTGGAAAGTTGGGCACGTTACTTTTGCCCTTTGTGCCTGGGTTAGAGCATCTGTAAAATGGGGACGACGGTGCGTACGTCAATGGGCCACATGTAACTTAGGGAAGACACCTAATATAAACCACAGCCCGATGCATGTCACATCATCATCACTCGGCAAGTGTTTTCCATTACCACAGGAGATAGTGAGCCACCCCAATAAGTGAACATGCACTTGGATTTCTACACACTTCACAGCAGAGACCCAGCTCAGCCAGGGTTTGAAGGAGCCGATCCCTCTTACCAAGATGAAATATCTAACATCAATAAGCTGTTTTTTTGCGTTAGTGTGAAGGGCACCCTAATTCAAAAATTTTGCTAATTACTTTCTAGCAAGTTACCTGGTGCTCCATACTTTAATTAGCCTGCACTATTTCACTGTCAAGACATGTAGCAGCCCTATCGAATGGAACGATTAAAAACGGGAAACAGCTATACATGGGATACAGCTTGCTAACAAAGCCAAATCTACATACTCTCAATTAAAGTAAATCCTTTTTGTGTGCAAATATGAAGAAACGGTAAAAGGCAGTGCAGAGTGACAGGAGGAGCATGGACTTGGGAGCTAGACAGTCATGGGATTAAACCTCCACTCTGCCACTCACTGCCTGTAAGGTCTCAGACAAGTTATTCAACTTTTGTGAGCAACCCCTTAAACATTAGGATAATAGTATCTACTTGCTGGAAAGATTCAATAAAATAAAATTAGGAACATAAGGTGCTTGAGCTGGCATCCGTCACATGGTATGCCCTCCATGATGGATTCTTTTAACCATGACCACCATGATGATGGCACCGGGCTGTGCCAGTTCAGTCCTCAAGAGGATGGCTAGCCCTTACAGAGGCAGCTTTTTGAGCATTAATTCATATGATCCTCTAAAAATCCATGTGGATTAGGAGTCATCATTAGTATTATCCCCCTTTTACAGATGAGGAAACTGAGGCACAAAGTGGCCGAGGGCCTTACCGAAGGTCACACAACCTGAGATCTATAGAACCAGGCTTTGAACCCAAGCTGGGTGACTTGAGCATCCACACTCACGCTGAGAAATAAACCATCTCTCAAGGGATTGGTAACTGGCTCTCCTCCCCTACCTCTCCTTTGGATGGTAAATTGTATCCCTTCTTACAGCATTCATCACTATCTTGTACCAGATTCCCATATGCATGTGCCTGCCTTGGGAAGCTGCAAGGCCTTTCCTTGTGTCTCCATCACTTTCAGTTCCTCAAGGTACCCAATGCAGTCTGCGGACTATGTAGGTGAACAACAAATAGCATAAAAAACGAGGCAAGGAAGATGTGAGAGGTTTTCTCGGCAGGACATTCTGGCTGCCTGGTGTTTAGCAATACAGCCTGATTAACTCTCAGCACTTTTTCGGATATAGTTATGGAAAGTGCTGGCAAAAGATGGGACAGTGCTAGACTGCCATCGCTCCCATCTCTCATACTAATTCAGTTGTGTTAAAAAGGTGAGTGTGTGACTGATAGGGATAGCAGTTGTAGAAATGAATATAGTATTCATAGTATTTCTTTGTGACTTCCCTTCTGCACTGTTGGTTGAGTTCCTCAAGGCCATGGCTCTTCCTAGTCATGGGAGGAAGGGGGGAGCACTAATGTTCTTTGGTGGTATATTAAGAGCTGCGTGGGCCTCAAACGCAGGCTAAATGACTCCATAGCCTGTGTTTTTCCAATGTACCACTCGCTCACCAGTGGCCTCTTTAAACTCCAGGACCTATCAGGACCTAGGTTTTATCTTCAAAAGAAGAATATAGTAACTGGATCTCCACGTAATGATCTCCTGGATTTGTTTTGTTTTGTTTTGCTACCTATCACCTAAAAACTCTTACAGCTGCTAGCCCAGAGCAACAGAAATTGCACTGGGAGATCTAATTTGCACAAGTGTTGTGTTTATTCTGTCCATGAACATTCTGGGAAAATTCAGAGACCCAATGGCAAATTTTAGGCTCATTAATTATTCTGAAAAGAACTGGTAAGGAGTCCCATTGTTGGATAATAGCAACTCTGTTTTTTTTTTTTTAAAGCCGAATTACCTCTCGAAAGAGAAGCCTTTAGAGAAGTGGTGTCAAGTGGTAACCTCTGTAGTGATGGACTTACAGACGAGATGCTGGGCCCACAGCTCTTGAAGCATAGGTATTGGCATGTTGTCTAACTGGACAGGTCACCTCAGGTCACCCATCTGTAAAATGAGGAAAAGGTTGCAGCTCTCCCCTACAAGTAAAGCAAATAGCAGGGTGAAGGAAGCACTTAAAATGTTTCTTTTGGAATACCAGAGGCCAAGGATAGATGCATAGATGCAAATTTCTGTTTACTTTATTATTCACTCCAAAATTCTTTAAAAACTTCTTTTAATTACATGAAAAATTTTAATAAAATGTTTATGTTACAACCTCAAGCATTCCATTAATTATGTCTTTATATAATGACCATATGATTACTACCGCAGGTTTATATTCTGAAAACCAGTTATCTGTATAAGAAGTTAGATAGACACTGGATCACTGAACTGACTCCACAAAAAGTGCTGAAATTTGTTTCTTGGGCTGAAATGAGAAGATAGTCTTGAGTATTGATTCTTTCTTCTAAAAATGTGGTATTAAACCTGATTAATACCTGGTTAATTGGATGCATCAGTTCATTGGATTCTGGTTAACGGAGGCTTGCTGGCTTTATTTAGAATGGAGTGTTTAGTTTGGTGCTTGACAGTGTTTGCAAGGTGGTCTCTTTAGCACAGAGAGGCAAGTGCATTAAAAAGTAACTCCCGAGGAAATGTTACATTGAGCATGTTTTGTCAGGGCACTTGACTCTCCAGCTTAGACACAATTAAGACTTCCCCATTAGATGCAAAGCTCAGTTCTGAAGTTTTCCTGAGGGCACAATTTTCTCTATCACTTAGAATCTCCTTTGTTGACTGTTCAGAGAAGGTGAAATTAGATGGGAGATGACACTTATGTGACACATACGTGAGCTAATATAGCTGCCTGGGAAAGAAAGAGATGTGATTCCTGACAGTTGTGTAAATAGCATCCACTCCCACCAGCTAGGAAGTCATCAGAGAAACAAACAGCCCAACCTCCACTGCAGGGTCACTGTCCTTAAACCAAGAGAGCAGGAAAGGAAATGTGTTATCTTTCCCGGTCATGGCTTGTCACTTTGTGTGTGGGAATGTGGCACGCACATTCCCGTGTGGGGCAGATCGCAGTTACTGAAAGGGCACCCTTGTCTGGCAGCTCTCCATACCTTTAATGGGCACCGCGTGTGACATCCACATGCAGCCCAGCTGCTGTGACTGAGGTTTAACCACTCAAAACCAATCCTAGGTTGGCTGTTTATGCACTTAAATGGAAAAGCAGCACCCAAGTTGTCCTCAAGATTTAGTGAGGACACAATAATTGCTTTCCTTTCAACGGCAGGTGATGCATTTGCCTCCGTGGAGTATGACACGCTGCTGCTCTCAGTCATAACAGGAGCAACGGGAGAGCAACTCAGGAGGAAATAGAAAATGTCAAAGAGCTTGGGTTGGAAATTGCATTTTGCAGATGCCATTAAGCTATGTCAGGAAAGAAGATGAAAATGCTAATTGGCAGATTTAGTTATGTTTTATTTTCTGCAAGTTGCTGAGTAAGTCATCAGATGATGCTGTTTAATCATTAATGTAAAACTTTAGAGAAATCCTTCAATTGTTTGCTATTCATCTTTTATCCTCTCCACAAAGGTGTCTTAAACTACAATACACTGCCAGCAAGAAAAGGAGAAAGAATATAAATATTTATATCCAGTGCAAGAACTGATAAAAGTTAATCTGCACAGTGCAAGAATATTAATTATAGTGTAAAAAATTCTGTACAGTCAGGGACAGTTAGGGTATCTTCTCTATTTTATCTAAAACTACACACATGTACACATGTACATGCATGCACTTATGTACACATATCTACCCAGAATTTCTTTCTCTGTAAAATAATTATAATAATAGTGTATACCACATGGGGGGGTGTGCATCAAATAAGTTAATATATGTGCATGATGCAGAGTATATGCTCAATATTTTTATCTGTCATTAACACTACATGATGCAGAAAGTTATACTTCAAAATGAAGTTATAATTAAGAGACTTGAAAACTATTGTTTTCTTTTTGTTAGTAGATATATTATGCCATAAATATGTACTTTTAAAAGGCTACACACAATGCATCTTTTTAAAAAATTAATTATTGATATATTTAGTAAAGAAGAAAAACAACCTTGTTTTTCCCTCTCACATTCCCTTCCAAATCTGGAAAATAATGGTCAGTACGATGGTCTCTGTACATTTCATAGCATCTTAGCCACTGCCCTCTCAGGTCAAAGGTTTCTGTTTAGGGATAATTGGGGAACATTTAAACAGCTCAGATTCCTCAGACTTTTCCCAAACCCACCATCGGAAGACCAGAAATCCATATTTTAATACTCCCTGGTAATTTTACGAGGCTGGAGTACAGCAAGGCGTTGGGTGACCACTCCTTTCCTCCACATCTGGGGTCCTGTGTGTGTTGCAGGGGGGCCTGTATAAGTTTGCCAGGCTGCCATAAGAAGTACCAGCTGCTGTAGACTAGGTGGCTTAAAGGACAGGAATTAATTTTCTCACAGTTCTGGAGGCCGGAAGTTCAGGGTAAAGGTGCTGTCCGTGTTGGCTTCATTCTAAGGCTCTTTCCTTGGCTCGCAGGTGGCCATCTTTTCCTGATCTCTCCACGTGGCCATTCCTCTGTGCCTTTCTGTCTAAATTTCACTTTCTTATAAGGACATTAGTCATTTTGGGTTAGATCCCACCCAACAACATTATTTAACATTAATTACCTCTTGAAAGGCTTTATCTTCAAATACATTTATGTTCTGAGGCAGTGGGTGTTAGGACTTGAACATACAAATTTGTGCTGGGGGGAAAGAATTCAGGTCATAACAGGGTTCTTTGGTGTTTTTAGTGTTTCTAAAATTCTGGAACATTCAGGAGTTACAAAATGTACACAGTCCGTCTCAGCATTAGCTTTGATGAATACATTAATTAATAGAGTAGCCATTTAACATATCATTGTCAAATATTTTCCCTCACATCTAACCTGAATTTTGACAATTTGAGTGGGCTTATGTTAATGTCCATCATTCAACCCATCCTCCCCTTCCATTTCTCTCCAAATGCCTTGCCCACCTCTCACCTTTGTCTTTTGTTGGCTTTATTCCCTTTCTCTCATCTTTAGGGCTTGACTATTCTTTATTAAAACTGATGATGTCTTCAGTAGGTAAACTCCACCGAGAGGTCCTCTGCTTACGTCTCTAGTATTTTATCTTTTCTTAAGTCAGCTGGAAAACTGTGAAGTATTGAAGACATATCTGGTACACCCTCTTCTTTTTAAGTGCTATCCCTAACCCCTCCTCCCTTGCCCTGGTCCCTTGGCCAACCCATGTTTGCTGCTTGTCCGTCCCCAGGCCTGTGGACAGAGAAGCGGGAGTAACTAACGAACGAGGAGGGACGGGGAGGCAGAAGCAGCCCGGAGGGCTCTCAGCGTAGCCCCTGTCTTGGAGCAGCTCAGGTGTTCCCCTTCTTATGCTTCTCCAGCGTTTGGTGAAACACTTGATTCTACTTTCTGAAAGTTTAATGGAAAAATTTTAAGAGCTGATCTATATGGGTAAAGGAAACAGTTAAAGGGAACTCTAAAACGCTTCCTTAAAATGATTCCTTTTCTTTGTTTTACTTTTTCTTTATAATAAGAAGTTCAGAGTAACTACAGGGCATTTCTGCGTAAGTGGTATATTTAATCATTTGTCCTATGAATGTGGACACCCTAGGGGAATAAAATTCTAATATTATGATTGCTGTAAGTTTTTTTTCCATGAAAGTTCCCAGTATTTAATGATATTTCCGTACTGCTCACCTAAAGTTGAAATGCAAGTTCATTTCAAATTAAACATAAGGCATGCATCTCATCTACCCTTCAAATAAAATGTGCATGTGTTTTTCCATTTGTGGATGAATCTGTAGACCTCGCTGGATGGGCAGGTTGCTTTTGCTCCTTGTGACCAACACATCATAACTGAGTTCGCAGAGTGTGATTTTTGCCCCACGTTTCCAGCATGTGTTCATTATTTAATGCTCTTAAATATTTAACAGTTTGGCTGTCAAAATAGGTCAGGTACTGCCCAGAACACAGAGACTCCAGGAGCTGTATGTGGCAGTGTTGGGGGAAAGCTCCAGAAGCCTAAATTCATGATCGATTCCCAAGAGCTGACACGTAGCCTCATTTAAATTCATAAGAGCTTTAATAGGAGAAACTTACATACAGGGCAAAGCAGCTGCTCCCAGGGGTGGCTGGCCTGGAAAAATCCACACCTTCCCCAGGACAGGATCCCTTTTTATAGGGGGTTAATAGTAAAACCACATACAGTGCATTTGTAAGTTAACAGATAACATCAGGCAGTTATCACAGGCTATACATCCATTAAACTCCTTCCTGGGGGCATTCTGTTATTTATTTATTTATTTATTTATTTCTTGGTTTGTATAGTCAGCCTAGCCTGGGGCTATGGAAAGTTAAACAGAGTCCAACATTTCCCAGATGCCTTTGCTTCAGGAGCCCTGTTGCATCTCAAGTGAGTTCCCACACAGGTGGCAAGAGAAGCCAGAACGTGTTAATCACTTTCGACTTCTAGCTCTGCCTCTGTCCTGAGTCTCAGTTTTTTCTATTAAAACGTATTAAGTTTTAAATGCCTTTATCCTTCTGAGAGCTCCGTTGCTCTATTTAAGACAAGATTAATAAAAATCCCAGCCTATGCTAAGCTTCTGTATATTGTGCTACCTCCATTTCCCCAAGTCTCCATTCTCTATTTTCTACCCAAACCTGGTTTGATGAGAGCAGTGTTCAGTGAATTTTGGGACTGAGTATAGGATCTCCAATTTGCAAGATCCTCTATGAATCAACATGGAAAGATTACCATAGTCTGCCCTGCAGTGAGAGGCAACATGTTGGAATGGAAAGAATAGAGTTTGGAGGTAGAGGGACATGGTTTAAAATCTTGGTTCTGCCATCTAGATAATGTGGGGCTGCAAGGGGACAGCTGAAGAATAGACTGATGTCACTGGTTGAGCTCTGAGGATGTGTATGGTACCTGGTCTATGTCACAGTTTCTCAGCCTCAATACCATTGATATTCTGGACTTGATAATTCTTTGTCGTGGGGCAGCCTGAACATTGTAGATGTCCAGCAACTTCCCTGGTTTCTACTCACTAGCTTCCAGTACACATCCCCTCCTCCCCCAGGTATGACAACCAAAAATGTCTCAGTAGTACAAAGTCACCTGCCAGTGAGAAGCACCAGCCTACATGGTCACTTGCAGACTTCACAGGAGAAGCCCTTTGGGTATGACTGTCCTGACACTCTTATGAAGAATGCAAGGATAAGGAAGGGAAAATATTAACGACTTTTGAAAGGCTGTACAAATTTTAGGCAACTGTGTTAAATATGTTTATCAGCTTTTAAGAGAGATAGAAAGTCTTAACAAACCCTGTTTTTGCAGACCCTAGAGATGAAAGGTTTACCATTTCTATCTATTTTTCCCCAGTACTAACTGTTGTGGATTTTTTGAGTCCTCAAAAAAATTATTTACTCAGACCAAACAGTGTATTAGATCTATAACCTGCAGAACAATCAGGATCAAGAATTTACCTTTTCTCTTGGAAACACTGAGACCCTTAAACAGCAGTGCCACTGGATTGTGGCTATTAACATCTTTTCCGCCTAGATGGGATTTAAATGCTTCTGATGTCCTTTCTCATTTAACAATACAGAGGAAAGGTAAAAGACAAACAAACAAAAGCCAAACAAACAATTGCAGATGCCAAAGATGCAGCGTTTGGCAGCAAGCTTTTGGGAGGGGAAAGAAATAGCCCAAGCAGAAGCACTAGTGTTTCCAGCTGCGAAAGACCGAATGCAGGCAGGGTAAGAGCTAGCAGCTGAGGGCATAGCCTGGCCCTCTAAGTTCCATTCCCCGTGTTTCCCATGTTTGCCTGCCATTAAGAATCAACTGGGTTGCCTGGTAAATGCCCACATCTTTTCCCCGGAGGTTCTGATTCCGAAGGTTTGAGGTTGTGCCCAGAAATGGATGATTTTAGGAAGCTCCCTTGGTGAACTTTATGATCAAGTATGATTAGGAAACACTGAAATCTAAACCCTCAGACTGTCACCCACAGGCCAGCACCAGCAGATGGGAGTGTGTGAGGATCAGATTCTGAGTCCATAGGTCTGAGGTGGGACCGAAAACTGCAATTCTAACCAGCGTCCAGGAAATGCTGGTGCTTCGGGTTAGTGCACTCTCTTGGAGCAGCGAGGACCCTGGGACTTTTGGCAGGAGGAGGGAGGGATGGAGGACTGATCGCTAAATCCCCCGCTGTGAGCTATGCCTTGGCTCTCACAGCAGGTCATCAGGCATGGGGTAGAGGTTTGTGGAGAATGATAGGCTCCTTCATTATTAATATCATAATGTCCAGAAATCTAGATTTCTGCAAAGTATTTCAGATGAAGAGCTGGAAAGTGTCTCTGAGAAAAGGTAGAACTATACCTGCTATTTCGGGACTCTGGCTGTCATTGTCCCCACTTGATCACCTCCGGCAGACTTGTAGCTCTTCATTTGAGGGTATCCTAAGTAGCTGCTCTCCCAGAAATGCTGAGCCATTTATCCTTAAAGTCATCCTCCCTCCAGAATGAGGGAAGAGAGAGAGCTAATTATATTTCTTTATTATATAAAGATTACATTTGTTTATTAATTGTAACTGCTGGGAGGCTGCATAATTACTGGGTCTATAGAGACATGCATGGGATGGCTTCATCTTCACTGACTGCAGTGCACAGCGTCAGCAGCTTTTTATTGATAAAAGTCAGGTGAAAGTGAACATTTCAGGCACGCTGAAGAAGGGGAAGACAGCCAAAAGGCACCGCGTGGTGGCCGGGTGGTGGTGATGGCTGTAACAAGCACTGAAGCTGCTACCCCAAGGCTAGCAGAGAAGAGAAGATGCCCTCACATTAGTTCCAGCTAAAACTCGTTGCCTGTGACTGGGTTTAGGGCCCACCCTTGAACCAGTTCACATCCCCAGAAGCAAGTGGTTGCTGCGGACTACCTTGCATTCAGGTCACAGGCTCCACCCTGAGAGTGGGGATAGAGAATCACAGGGTAGAGGAGGAGTGAGTCCCCAGAGAAGAGGGCAGCATGCTATCCAGAGTCACACATGCCCACTGCATGCATCCGCCGAAAACTTTCAGCAACGCAATGCCTCTTGAACCAGTCAGTATAGAGTGGTGCTATAGACTAGGGGTACAAGAGTTTAGGGAAGGCAGGGATGAAGTAATAAAAATGAACTATAGTACCTGAAAATCCCTGAGGAAACGTCATCTCAGAGGTTCTGTGCTCAGAAGGAAAGCCAGTTTGTGTCAAAAGAATTCCTTATCGTCAGACCGATGTAGATGCTCAGGGGGGTGCACCCTTCGCAAGGTGAAGTAGCCTGACTTTCAGAGTGTTTGAACCCGTCCTTCCCCAAAGGTTAGAGCAGGCGCTTTGAGACACTAAATCCTGCTTCCAATTTCTCTGGCTGTGCCTAGTTGGGAAAATGGCTTAACGTGTTAAAGCTGTAGTTTCTCATTTATAAAGTTATGATAACAGTGCCTTTTCCCTCCCTACCAGGTAGTTGTAAAGTTTATATATGGCAGTGATGAAGGGGACCCTGTCCACCTTTATCACCATTATATCCAGTAGCTCCTTGCACTACACAGAGCAGATGCTCAGCAGTGTGTTGAGTGAATAAATAAATGAATTCTAAAAGTGCTTGGCATACAGCATGTGCTTTAAAATATGTATTTCCTTCTTTTCTTCTTTGATTAGGACTGATGCTCATGTGTACTGTAACAGTTTGCTTTGACTAAAATCAGGCCCTCTCTGTGAAGTCCAAGTGAAATCTTTGAAGAAGTCCTGGGAATTTCTCTTTGTGCCTCGGTTTCAGAAGCTCTTCTCCAGCCCACACAGTGAGGAAGTTAGAGCGTGGCTGAAAGTTTCCAGAAGTCTTGCTGGCAGTTTGGTCTGACTCAGCGGCTGTGAAACAGACCTTGCTACCCTGACAAAATTCTTTAAAATGTTTTTTGTTTAATTCCAAGTAAATATTTTTAAACAGTTGTCTCAGTAAGTCAGTTTTGTGGTCACAAATAAGCACAGAGAAACTTAGATGTCATTCGGGCCTCTGCACCCCCAAAGCGGAGCGTTTTCATTCCCTGTGCTGTCGGGGAGGGGGAAGTGATACTTGCCCAGGAGTCCTGCTCGCTCCTTCTGGTCTGTACAGGGACGGGCAACTTAAATTTAACGCAGTTCAGACCTCTACTTGAAGCTTCAGTTTCAAGCTGTGGTTGTGGCTTGGAAACCTAATGGGGTCAAAGGATATATGTGAGGTCAGGTATTTTTAGAATTCAAGCCTGGAAATCAGTATTTCTACCTGGAGCTCAGAATCTGTCTTGCACATCTCAGGTGACTTTACACCACTTCCAGAGGAGCTTCTGGGAGTTTCTTTGGGCTTAATTTTAAATTGCTGATGTCAGGCTCTGGGTAGGACAAAAACGATTGCGTCTTGTAGGATTTTTTTATTGTTATTGTTATTGTTATTGTTATTATTATTATTTTAAAACATGTGTCCACAGAGCCTCTACCCTGTAAAATGTGATTTGGTTTCAGACTGTGAATATGTTTAATTTACCTCTCTCTCAGAGTCCCTGATGGTTGTGCTGGTTCTGTGCGTTTTGGCAGCCGTGACAAAAATGTGAGAAGCAACATACAGTGCAAGGACCGTCTGCTTCAGTGATTCATGCAACTAATGTTCGCTGAGTTTTTTTCTTTGTGCTAGACACTATCTTGATAATTTTACACTCTTTTTCTGATTTATTTTTGCTGTTTTCACATGATCACTAAAATGGAGTTAAAGAGAATTGGCAATTACCTATAAATTATATAAATTATTATCTTATTTACTAAATCATTTTGCCTACTTTTATCCAAACAAGGAACTTTTTGAAAACATACTTGCAGTAAACATTCAACAAATGTTTGTTGAATGAATGGATGGAAGGAAGGGTGGATAGGTAGGTAAGTGAACACCTGTTTGCGGCTGGCCTAGAGGTAAAAATATGAATTAAATCTTTCCATTAGTGGCAGTGAGAACAGAACCATGTGTTAGACTAGTGGGGTTGGACCGAACCTCATTACTTGAGTTCTGGCTCTGAAATAATTCAGAGTCAAGACTCAAACTATAAGAGAAAGTTTATTTACAAAGTTACAGAGTGAGAAGAAATGAGCTATAGAAGACAATGGGCTCAAAAAACAAGTTACAGAGGCAAAAGGAGGGTCCTTGGAGCTTAGGACAGAGAGTCAAGGAAAATGCACCTGGGGAAGGGGGTGGAGAAAAGCATGGGCGCGCTACGTCGAGAGAGCCCCACTGGACCCTCCGTCTTGAGGGTATCTTGAGGGTATTTATCTGGAGGTCTCAAGGGATAATCCCAGTAGAATATTCATCAGCTGTCTGGGTGTGTCCTTTCAGGGTCATGGTCTCTACTGATTGGTCAGCACCAGGACAGGGAGTCATTAGTCACTGCAGCTTGTCCCGATGTCAGCCAGATGTCAGCCACGGAGTCACTTGTCTGGCTCTGCTGCTCTTCTGGGCCTGCGGCTGAAACACAACTGAAGCCTAGGTGTTATCCCTGAGAGTTTTCATGCTTAAGGGAGCGGTCGTGCAGGGCCCCTAATGGGAGTCACATGAGGCTGCTCTTCTACCCCTTCCTCCTTTAAGAGGGTCTACCACATGACTGACAATATACCAGGGGAGAAGAGGTCCGGGGAGGGACCGAACCACGTGACCAGTGATACACTAGGGGGACAAGGGTTACCCTGGGGGCAAGGTCCTTATTTTCCTGGTTTTGCCTATTGCTAGGCACCCGGGGCCTTCTGCTCTGGTGACCTTCTGTACCTGGCTTATCGTCCTTGCTCTGCTCATGTCCGTCTAACTGCCTACTGCATTTCTACACCCAGAATCACAGAGGCCTTAGAGCCCAGATCTAAGGTGTAGCCTAGTGCTTCTCAAAGTGTGGTTCCTAGACCAGTAGGATCGCCATCACCTGGGAGCTTGTTCGAACTGCAGTTTCTCGGTTTTGCCCCCGGTCTGCTGAACTGGAAACTCTGGCGGTGCAGCCCAACATCCATGTTTTAACAAGCCCTCTAGGTGATTCTGGTGCTCACTAAAATTTGTTAACCACTGACCTGGCCCCACAGCCTCATTTTATAAATAAGAAAATGGAGACTCAGAGGCATCAAGATCCATGTAGCTCGTACGTGCCCCAGCGCCTGATGCTGGCACAGAGCATCATTTGCACAGTGAGTACTAACGTACCTGTTGATTTAACTGGGGGTGCGCCTACAGATTAGAAGGACTGTGCCTATAAATCAAATCCATTGACTTTCTGCTAAGCAAACCTAGTATCTATACAAAATTAGCTGTACAAAAAATGATGAAGGGTGATACTCACTTTACCAAATTGATTCTATGTAATGTACAAAAATTAGATACACATGAAATATTTACAGAAACAACTTTTGGGTAAGTTAACACACACTTAAGATTTAGCTAATTAAGTTTAATATTAGGCTAAGACAAGGTTTAGTTAATGTTGAGAAGGTAATAATGTTAAATTGGAGCGAATTAAATAGCTACTGCTTTGGAATTGAAACTTGATCTGGTTGCTGTCCTGGTTTTGTTTTGTTTTATTTTGTTTTTTGAAGTAGGATAGAGGGGGAAAGCTTTTGTGTTGCGATCTTTCAAGGTCAGACAGGTTCATGAGATTCAGGCGGACGAAAGAATATCCACGGAGCCGTTGAGATGTCTGACGTGCCTTTATTCCAGGGTGGGTGATCCACGCATGCTGCGAGCTGCAAGTCACTCTGCATGCCACCTGCATGTCACCTGTCCCCCCGTGTGTCTGTGCCTATGAGTACGCACAGTGAGAGGCCCCTATCTCCTTAAGTACTAGCACAAACAAAGCAGACATCGGGCCAAAAAGTTAAGTAATATAGCATGCTTCGGCACATTTGAGCCCACTTCATACTATGGGAACTGTTTATCGGACCCAGACTCAAGGCTATGAGAACGCACTTTATCAGGCCCATTCAAAGTTGTGAGAAACTCATTACCTAGACACCTGGGTGAGGAAGTCAGATTGCCTCCACTTACCCTACAGCTTTAAAGACATTTTATGTGGCTAGGGAATATTATATTGTCAAGTTTGGCATGTAGCAAGAAGGGAGGTGACTGAGCTATTAAAAACAAAGTCAGGTGCTTTTAAGAGCCAGCCCCAGTGGGAACCTAGATGTATCCATGTATCAATACCAGGCAGACATGGTCCTTTTGTCATTCATTTTACCCTTCTTTTTACAAAATATCTCTCATGCCTGTCTTATCAAATCTGTCTAAGAGGTAAAAGCAGCTTTCAAATAATAGTTTCCTCCTAGCTTTGGTGCAGTTTTGGCTTCCTCTTTTAACCAAAAAAAAAAAAAATGCTACTAAAATCTGCTTCTGTCATTATATCCTCAATACTGATATGGCAAAGAACTTGACTACCCTCGATTCTACAGCAACAGGGTTATGCCCGGTGCTTTGTGATCCTCTGATAAAAGACATCGTCAGAGTTCAAAAGTACACCATTCACTTCTAATAGGAGACAGTAAAGTATATTTTAAGTAGTAAAGATGGGACCTCGATAATGAATCAGCATGGAGTAAGAGTAAACCAAGTATTTAACTAAGTCTAACTTGGTTGAAGGGTTGGTCCCACTGAAGGGTAATATGCAGTAACAGATCTCACACTACAGAGGCGAGGGTGACAGCACGGTTGGGATGCTGGCTGATCTATCTATGGCCCTGACCTGGGGGTAGAGCCCTCTGAGAATGAACCCTTAGGAAGAGAGTGAGCCTTTGGTGCCAGAGCAGTCCACCTGGGATTGAGCAAGACCTGGGTCAGCGATTGGGTTTACTGGAAGCATCAACTTCTTTACTGGATAGTGGATGAGCAAACGCATCTCCTGGAGTTAGATCTGGTCAGTATCACTAAAGTTTAGGGCTGAGCCCACCCCCAAGGATAAATTTGGAGCATGGTTTAGAGAAGTGAAGCCAATGGGTGAGGAATGGACAAATAAACCAGGAGTAATGGAGGATAAGAGTGACTAACTTGCTCATGGCTTCCGCAGGGTTAGGACTGAAGGTTTCATACTCTGAGAAATCTCTCAGTCCTGGGAAAAACCTTTCAGGCTAGGCTATAGCTCAAGTGGCCAGGAGACATTTGGAGCCAAATTCCCATATTTCCTAGCAAGGATAGCAGACACAGAACTTCGCTAGCAAAGAGGAGGCCCAGAGCCCACCTACAAGTCGGGGTGCCTGCAGAGTGAGACAGAGAGAGCCAACACACTAGAAGTCCAAATTCTCTCCAGCCCGGGGCAGGCAGGAAGTAGGCAGTTATTAGATCTCAGAGATGTTCAAAATAGAAGTTTGGCTTTTTTATTCTGGTATATAGTAAATGACAGCACTGAGTCCTTTGAGAACAATTAGAAGCTAAAAAACACTCCATCTGATCAATGACGGCTGAGACAGCTTGGAGCAAAAGCAGAGGCTCCATGGTTTCTACTTCTCATGATATTTACGTCCATACACGTGCTGCCCACAGAGTCAGCAGAATCCTCCACCTCTTTTGCCGTTGGTTTTGTTTGACCTGAGTGAATCACAACACTGGAGGTCAGAATTAGATTCACCTGCAGCTTACCCTCATTTTGCAGCCTTTTAGTCATGAAAAGAAGTGTCCTTTTCATGTTAACTAGCCTTATTCTTGAGTGTGACTTGTTATTATAGCAAATTTAATTTTGCATGCAAAGCATGATTACTATGTAGCATTTGCATACTCAGAACAAATTCCCAAAAATATTTGCATAAATTTCCCAATGTTCTCTTTGACTCAACAACCTCATCATAGTAAATTGCCTTTCTAAATTGATTTAACACATCTGCCTTGTCAAAGTGCTGCTGATTTTCATCAAAAATAAGAATTAGGATAGTTAAGTTTTTACCCAGTGGTAAGTGAACTCTGTGATTGCCACCCCAAATATGTGTTTGTAAAAATGGAGCTCCTGTCTTGGGTGATTGTCCCACGACAGGCTCTTCAGATCCAGTGCGTTCATTGAAGGGTTTTAGCCACTTAACACTTTTTAGAGGGAATACTTTAAAAAACAGTTTTTAAAGTAATAGCACAGGGGCACCTGCTATATACTTATCATGAGTACTGATCTCATGCTGATTTTTAAAATGGCACCTTCATCATTAGTACAAATGTCAGCTTCACAGCAGTGTATCTACTGCTGGGTTTGCATTGAGATATTTTTAAAAATGTGATACTGTGTTAAGTTAGGTATCCACAAAACCTCGAATTGTTATTCAGTTCTGAAGACAACTCAAGAAACTATGGATTTAGTTGGTTAGTTGATCTAAATTTGGGGAGGGCATGTATGGATAATGAGTGAATATAGTAATGATTGGCTGTTAATTTATTGATCATTTGTGGGACTGGTTCCCATAGGTAAGTGGGATCCGAATCCCTTGGACGACTTGCTAAAAACACGTTGTGGGTCCTGCCTATAGAGTTCCTGATTCAGTGGATGTGGGCAAAAGCCTGAGGGTTTGCATTTTCAACTTTGCAGGTGATATTAATGCTGCTGGTCAGGAGACCACACTGGGAGAAACACTGAATTAGATTCTAATTATTAGAAGGATGTGTTTTTGTGAAGTAGGTATTTAGCTGAAGCTAAAGGACCGTTTTGGCCAGACCTGGCAGAGTCAAGAGGAGAGGGCCAGCAGGTGCTCTGGTGATGGGCAGTGATAAGTTGCTGGGTTATTCCCTTCAAGGATGAACTAGCACAGAGACAGGAGCTGTGGACACAAGATCCCCCTGTAAATTAAAAGTTGCAATGAGTTTACAATATTTCTCTCCAGATTTTCCAACAGGAGCATTAAAATCTCCTGAAACTACGTACTTAATTTGTCTTGCCCTTTGAAAGAGAAGAAACTTCTTTTCTCCTGAATCCGACTCTCCACTGTCAGTGCAAAGGGTTTTCTAGTTACCTTTCAAACAAGAGAATAAGTACTGTCTCTTTCAGGCTGTATGAGCCTCTGCATTATCACCAATGAAAGTACTTTTTAATCAGGAGTGTTAATCATTTATACCAGAAGATATTTGGGGCACTTTGGAGGAGACTTTCACATTTCTTCACATTTAACAAGCTACAGAGCTGAGGATGGAAGGTGCCAGGAAAGAGATTGTATTTAATCCAGGCTCTTTGTTGAGAAAAATGAAAAAGGTTGCTACTGATTTTTTTATTGGGGCATCTTGTACTTCATAAATCCTGCCTCTCCATCTTCTAAAATTATGCTGAAATTTTTCTTGTATGATTGGTAGTCGATTCTGTAGGCATGCATCTCCTGGAAGATGTTTATCCTAATATTAGAAAATCAGCTACGGTGTAGGCTCAGGGACTTTGTAGGCAAAGTTGAAGGAGAAAATTATTGTGTAATTTCAGAGGAGTGTGTATTTTCCTATCGCTCTCCCTTCCGCGTTCTCCCTTGGCAGAGCTCAGACTATAAACTAGAAAAAGGGGGTTGAAAATAGTAGGCAGCCCTCCATGCCGTCCCTTTCTTTTCAAAAGGCAGGGCCATTGCCAAAAGAGGGTCCTCACGCTTACCCTCCTGTCTTCTCGTTCCTACTTGGCTTCTTCCTGATCATATTTAAGGACCTGAAAATGAAAAGTGGCAGCCAGACGTGTCCCGCTTCGACCCCACGGCCACTACACCATTATGGTCGTGGTGTAGGGGACCGTATTGGAATACTAACTGACCGGTCCTCAAGGAGCTCAGCTTCGTCTGCAGAGGTGGCCTCCTCCTCGAAGATGTTGGGCAAGTTCCAGTGTTTTCAGCACTAAGGTTGTCACAGCTGAAGAAATGGCCTAGGGCTCGCCACATTACACTAGCAGGTCTCCACGATGATGGCTCTGATGGAGAAGACTGTACGGAATAGGCCCGCAGTGTGCCTGCTTTCCTGCTTTCCCAGGCGTCCGCACCCACGCAGAGCCCAAGCCCCACTCCAGCCTCGTGGCCCTTCCTCCCCCGGGTGAAATTAATATCCAGTAGAGGACAATTCTTTATTACTCTGAGTAATGAAATAATAACCCGTTATTCCATGTTCCTTACTCTTCAGTATGTGTGGGGAGGGGTGTGACTGCAGAATACTGTATTTTTAATTAATCATACAGACTGTCGCCCCAGGAAACCCCCTTGCCCTTTCTGTGTTCCACCTGAGCTTGGAGTTTTTCTAGTTTGGCCCTTTATCTTCATGGTCGTTTTCTCTTAGGAATGTTTCAGGTTGTGGTTTTGTAGCTTTTGCCAGTAACACTTAAGCTCTTTCTGATTCCCAGAAACCTTCATAATTACTAGTCCACTTTCATGTTTTGCAATGACAATGTAGATCTACCCTGCGTGTAGGTGCACGCGCACCCTGCGGAGTATTACATCTGAGCAGCTGGGCCAGAGAGGACGGCGTATCTCTTCGGGGCCTGCATTCCCTGCGTTCCGAGAGGCGTTGGGGGGGATACCTGTGGTCTTCAGTAGCATAGCACTTGGTGTTAATACAGAGACCAGGCTTAGGGGTAAGAGGGAGACTTAGTGATCGGTGGGAGTAATTCATATGTTCTGCCTTTTTTGGTTGCAGAAAATGCCCGTGTTTCTCTCTTCACCAAAACAAGTCTGAGTGTTTGAATACTTAATTAAAACAATAGCCTTCAGCCACATGAAAGTGAGAAAAACTCATTGGGTCTGTTACTTACATTTTCTCATTTTTATGATGAAAACATAGACGTAAGTGTGATCTGATCCTGAGTCCTACCCATTCCCCCACCTCACTACCACCCCCAACCGCCCAGAGCAACAGAGTGGAAGTCTTTGGAAGACCTCATTCATTCCAGGAGAAACACTCTTTTCCTTTAGTGAGATTTATGCACAGTGCCTGCAAGTGAGAGATGCAGTTTAATAGGCAACATACTCAAATCCTTGAATCCACAAATGCTTTCAGGCTCAGAAAATAAAATCCAAACAAAGTTTATGTGCTAATGCGTACATGCATAAGCTCCTCACCCAGTAGGAAGTAGCCCATTTCTTGAGCAAAGCCCCTGACTAAGGACGAGTATGAAAACAAAAAATACTTTAAAATAATTTTACGGTCCTCTTAGGTGGCCAAGGGCATCTTCCTCCGATAGGCAGCCTGAGTTTCCCTGGAGAGTTCCTGGCTCCAACACGGGTAGAACCTTCTTTTATTCTAAAACATCTTTATATTCGCAGGCTTCTTCCCTAATAATTTGGGAATGACAACAGACCCCAAGGGCCCGACCCCTCTCAGTGGAGCAGGTGTTGTGGGTGGGTCAGAGAAAGGTTTGCTCTATCGACTGACTTTTGGTGGTTGGTTAGTTTTGCTTTGCTGACCCGATAGGTCCTCAGAAATGACAGGAACGCCCATTCGGGAGACCATCCTCCAAAGGGGCTCCAGGGAGAACTGGCGAAGTCTTCTTCCCTAGTTCTTGCTAAAATTAGATCTGCAGGCCCTACCTGACTCCCAGGCTTAACTGAATCTCTGAGCTGCGGTCTGGAGTCTGCCGTTGTCAAGTAGCTCAGTAGCGTCTCAAAAGTACTGAACTTTAAGAATCACGTGATATTTTCTATAAGGCTTTGTTTATGTTTTCTCCCCACCTCGGACACCAGATTTCTCTTCAGCCCCCCTAGTGAGGACTTTGGAAAGTCCGCTCCACTAAAACAGCATTTGGGAGGCCACAGAGGGCCTCTATAATGATAAATGCAGTGGTCCGCGTGGGGCCTGCCTGACTTGACCTTTGATTGTAATTGGCACCCCCTTTTGCCTGAAGCGCTTTGTTCTGGAATGCTCGTGTTCGTTGCTCTCTCACTGGCTTCTCCTTCATTTATTGGCTTATTCTTCTCCCAACTTACAATTGTTGGGTCCTTTTCTCTGTGATATCATTCCTTCCTCAGGGGATCTCTCATTACGGCCTCATGCTTCTAAATACTACCCATGTACGTTATGGGATCTCGGATTTCAGTGTCGTCGGCCTGCCGCCTGGAGACAAATGTGCTCATCAACCTCTCCTCTCCCATATGCAATAGGCATCTCGAACGTAACTGCTTGAAGGAGAACAATTTATCCAGCACACCTGGCACAGGCACGCTTCTAGTTTTCCCCCATCAGTAAACGTCGCATTGTCCAATTGTTTAGGCCAAAAACCACCTATTATATTTGATTCTTTCCTTTTTCCTCATTCTCACAGTCAACCCATCAGAACATTTTTGTCTCATTGACCTTCAGATCACATCCTGACTCCACCAACTTCTTTTTCTTCCTGTGATGTCCCAGGTCCAAGTGACTATCACCTTCTTCCGACAGCCACCAGCTAGTCTCCCAGCTCGTGTTACTACTTTTCCTCCCCCTCTCCACCCACATTCCTGCAGTTAACATTAGCCAGAGGGATCATTTCCAAACTTTAGTGAGATCATTTCACTCCTCAGATCAAATCCCACTGAGATTGCTTCCTACCTCATTGAGAACAGAAGACAAAGTGCTAACAAGGGCTGTGAGCCCCTTATGCTGTCTCCTCCCCACGCCCCATGTCTGTGCTCCAACCACACTGGCCTCAGGGTGTTCCTGGAACTTGCCAGCACACTCTTACCTTTGTATCTTACCTCAGTCTTTGTTCTTCTCTCAGACTAGGGTGAGTCCCCAGAGATAGTTGCCTGGTTTAGTTCCCTCGTACCTGTTAGGTCCTTCCTCAAATGTTGTCTCTTCCTGTACCGGTCTGTGTCAACCAACTTCTCCACTTCAGTTCCTCCTTTCCCCTTCTTCATTTTTCACATAACACTTTCACCTACTTATTTTGTCTCTTCTCCACAAAAAAAATAAAATAAAATAATAAAAAAAAAAGTAGCTTCCATGAAACAAGAGACTTTGGTCTCTGTTGTTCATGGCTGGAGGCCCCAGCCTAGAGAGTGTCTCACCATAATGCATGCTCAATATGTCTGTTAAATAATTGAATTTGGCATTATTTACACTGGTCTTCCTGATTTCTATAAGAGGACAGTGAGTGGCAGTGGACCTAAGCAATAAACTAATCCCTGTTACTGTAGCCAGTGACTCTCAGAGACTGGCTTCCAGACCAGCGGCCCTGGAAGTACCCACCCAGGAGCTGGTCAGAGATGCAGATCCTTGGGCTCCATCCTGCACCCACTGAATCAGAAACTCTGGGGCTGAGACCCAACCGCCTTGTTCCACCAGCCTTCCAGGTGGTTCAGATGAATGACTGAGAACCATTACTATGAATAAACAAATGTTATTCTTCCAAGGTGATGCTTCAACCCCGTTCAGGTGCACTAGTCTCTTAAAATGCTTCAAGAATCTAATTATGGATAACATTGATGCTGACTTAACTTTGGCACCTATTTGTAGGTCCTGTGCTGAGTGTTAGGATTGCAGAGAGGGTACATCTGGGCCTTTGCAGGAGGAGCAAGGAGCCTGGCTTCACCAGAGTAGCAGGATGGTGTTGGGGGAGTAATAGGAGATCCAGTTAGAACAAAAGTGGCCACATTTTGAAGGACATCGATAATGGTAGGCTCAGGGGGCTGTGACACACTGAGGGAGTGAAATTGGCATTCTGGGATCCAATATTTAAGTAGAAGGAATAATGTGAAAAGTATGGTACATTGCTGTGATGGATCCCTCAGTCAATTTCTGCCATGATACTGGGATTTGGAGTAGTCCGTGACCTTTCTGTGGCCAAACTCTTCTACTTAAAGTAGCTGGTGACCTAATTGAGGCTTTTGATTGTAAAGGCTCTGTCAGTGCCTCCATCCAAGCAAAGAATCAAGGTCAAAATGAGGATTCTGTTAACCATATCAGTTTTATTTTTATGGTGACTGATCTCTCTCTTTATATATATGTGTATATATAAAATCTACTGCCAACTGACAAATGATATGTTACTGATTTGCAGAACCTAAGGATGGGTTGAATTATTTTTCATTTCTACATCAGAAAAAAAAAACTTAAGTAAAATTATTTTTTTCACCTAAGTGAATTCCCTTATATGCCCAATATATCTGTATACTTATATCCCACTTAGAAATGCAATAATCACTTCTCTTTTTCACTTCAAACCAAGTGTAACTCTTATTTCTTTTCCTCAAGGAATATCTAGATATCAGTAGCGACATCTTTGTCCAATTTGATAAGAATTTCAGGATGCTCTGTTTGGATTCATTCCACTTATTAGAATAGAGTACTAAATATGAGACTACAGTTTAACTTCTGACCTTGGCCTTGCTGAACCAGGGAAATCAAAACAAAACCAAAACCATTGTTAATATAATGAGACATCAATGTAACCTGGTGACCAAGGAGAGTGGACTGGAAGTGCATGGTGAACAATGATGACTTCACTGTACTAGGCAGTGGGGGGTGATAGACACCATTGAGTGAGCATGTGTACTGTGTGGCTGTCACATTCAAAATGACTGAGTGGGTGGAGCAATGAATCTGCATCAAATTTTGCAGTAAGTTTGAACATTCCTATGTGGAAACTATTCAGATGATTCAGGCAGCTTTTGTGGAGGATGCAATGAATACAGCGCAAATAAAAGTGTGGAACAAATGCTTCAAAAATGGTCAAAAATCTGTTGGAAGTGATCTACATTCTGGAAGGCCTGCAAAAAACAGAACACCTGAGGATGTTGAACATGTACTGGCTGCAGTCAGCAAGGGTCAGCAACTGACAGTGGGAGATCTAGAAGCTCATCTGGGGATTCCAAAAACTGTGTCTGAGATTTTGATGCAGGATCTTGGCATGAAATGTCCTGTGGCAAAATTTGTTCTACAGCTTCTGCTACCAGAGCAGAAGGAACGCTGTGTTGCAGTTGCTCATGACTTAATTCAAACCACTACCAAGGAACCAGATTTCCTCAAGAAGGTCATAACTGAGGCAAATTGTGGGTTTATGGCTATGATCCAGAAACAAGGGCCCAGTTGTCGCAATGGAAGTCACCTGGTTCTCCACACCTGAAGAAGGCATGGCAGTTGCAGCAAGATCAAGTCCATGTTAACTATGCTTTTTGATTGGAGGGTGTTGTTCGTTATGAGTATGCCCCTCCAGACCACACAATTAATAAAGAGTGCTACCTCAGTGTTCTTCGTCATTTGAGGGATGTATGATGAAATGACCATAGCAATGGACAACTGGTGATTGGCAGCTTCATCACGACAACATTCCCACTCATGCATCTCTTCTCGTGCAGAGTTTTTTTGTGAAACACCAAATCACCCAGGTGATTCAGCCTCCCTACAGCCCAGATTTGGTGCCCTGTGACTTCTGGATTTTCCCAAAACTAAAATCACCTTTGAAAGGGAAGAGATTTCAGACCATTGATGGGATTTAGAAAAATATAACAAGGCAGCTGATGGCATCCTATGACCTTGGATTTTGGAAGTGATCTACATTCTGGAAGGCCTGCAAAAAACAGAACACCTGAGGATGTTGACCATGTATGGGCTGCAATCAGCAAAGATCAGCAACTGACAGTGACTTGACCTTTGATTGTAATTGGCACCCCCTTTTGCTTGAAATGCTTTGTTCTGGAATACTCATGTTTGTTGCTCTCTCACTGGTTTCTCCTTCATTTACTGGCTTATTCTTCTCCCAACTTCCAATTGTTGGGTCCTTTTCTCTGCGATATCATTCCTTCCTCAGGGGATCTCTCATTATGGCCTCATGCTTCTAAATACTACCCATATACGTTATGGGATCTCACATTTCAGTGTCGTCGGCTTGCCGCCTGGAGACAAATGTACTCATCAACCTCTCCTCTCCCATATGCAATAGGCATCTTGAACGTAACTGCTTGAAGTAGAACAATTTTGGATTTTGGAGAGCATTTTTTTAAAAATAATTTTTTATTTAAGGTTTTTATTGTTTTTCTATTATAGTTGACCTAATTGTTTTCCCTTTGTCCTCCTGTGCTCATCCCGCCCCCCACTCCCACAGTCCGTTCCCACACTGTCGTCCATGTCCCTGGGTCATTCACAGATATTCTTTAACTAGCTTATTCCCCTTCTTTCCACCTTATCCCCCCACTTCCCTTCCCTCTGGTCACTGTCAGTCTGTTCCATGTTTCCATGCCCCTGGTTCTATTTTGTTCATTAGTTTATTTTGTTCATTAGATTCACCTTGTAGGTAAGATCATATTTTGAATAGTGGAAGAGATGCTGGGAGAACTGTGTGAGGTCCCACAGTGTCTACTTTGAAGGGGACTAAGGCATCATTGTCCTATGTAGAATGTTTCATATATCTTGTATCTTCTTCAATAAATGTCTCTATTTTCCATAACACATGGCTGGGTACTTTCTGGACAGACCTTGTCGATTATACAATTAGTATGATTTTGGAAGTTTATTCCAGACTCTATTTTATGGCTTTGTATGTAGCCAGATCTCCCTAAGGGAGGGTGATTCATTCTACCTCTAGCCTCCATCTTGCCAGTATAGAATATACTATGAGGCAGTTCACTGTGGGCAGGTTCTCTGCTTTACTCTGGCTTGGGGCAGTGGAACATGTGTTAGATTGAGTGATTGTCTTACGTGTGTCATTGTTTGGTCAGGAACAAATCACTTAACAATAATATGAGCTGTAGTTTTCTAAGTTGAAATGTTGACCATGATTCAAAGATGTTGAGGAGCAAATGAGAATAGATACCAAAGTGCTTTGGAAAGGATAACTTTGATTAAACTATATTTATAAACTATAAACTATATTGATAAAATTTGATGGATTAAACTATATTAACCAATCAAGTAATGTAGAAATATTAAGTTGTCTGCTTAGGATTTCACTTTGCCTGCTTGCCATATATATTTATTGATTAATATTTATTGTGTTATGTACAGCATAGGCCAAGCCACAGTAACAAAGAGCCCCCCAAAGTACAGTGTTTTAAATAAGATACAGACTTATTTCTCTTACATGTAAGATGCCAAAGTGAAAGATTAGCGCAGATGGATACCTGCTTCTTAAGATCGGTGAGTTTCACCACCCTCAACATGTACCTCTGTCTCTGGGCCCAAGGTTGCTACCATTCCTAGCTAGGCGAAGAGTGCATACTGGGCAAGAAGCTTGTTTTTAGGTTGGAGACACCTGGGATATTGCATGGGCCAGCTTTGCCCATATGTTATTGGCTTGAACTCAGTCACATATTCACACCTGGCTTGCTGAGAGAAAGAGTCTCTAGTTCAGGAATCATGTGTCCAGCAGAAACTGGGGAGGAGCAGAAGCTGTCTTTTAAATAAATAAGGGAAAATATATGATGGAGGAGAGTTTAGTAGTCTCTGAGATGTTTTGTATTATATAGTTCTCCTAAACTGTACCCATAGCTTGACTGGCATTGATTGCATTGCCTTGGTACCAAATAGTAGGCAACGGACATTTTCATTGCTGTGGTTACTATATGCTTGTATTCTATCACTGGTAATTGATATTAATGTAATTTTCATCCATGACAGAAGTTAGAGACGTTTTTACTCTGTGAGGTTCGCTATTCATCGTGCCATTATCTGCACTGTGATAGGAGACTTTTGTTGTGTACGACTTTATGCCTCGTGCTGACCTTTGACAACCCATGTGCCTTCCATGGCATAGGGAAGCAATCTACCTAAATCTTCCTCAGGATTATGAGATCAGAAGAACACACTGATTTTGCAAAATTGTCAATAGGTTTTCTTTGAGATGCCATTTCTGGTTTGCACTCATAGAATGAAAGTGGGTATATAATAATTTTGGAAAACTGCCTGCAGTGTCTATGACCCTTATAACCTTTTCAATTAAAAAGTAGTTCTGGAAGATCAGGCTTGGTAGTCTTATTATTTCAGATTCTCTTGGTAAAAGACTGATGACACCCCGCTAATGAACTAATTACTCCTTCATGTATTTAACATACTTTTATTGATACTTGCAATGTTCTAAATGTGCTATTAGATGTAGAAGGATACAAAAGTGAAGTAAGATGGCTTTAAAGGGTTGTGGCGCATATAAAGGGACTTGTTTGCTCCATTGTCAGATACAGGATTGAACCTCAAGACGGGGACCTAGCACGGAGATAAATACTTGGAAGTCTCTAGATATTTGGTAATTGTTGAAGCCCTAGCAGTCTACTGGATTTTCCAGTAGAAAAAGAAAGCACCCGCAGGAGAACCTTCCTCTTGGTACACAGGGGCTGGAAGAGGGAGGAGGGAAATAGGCAAAGGTCTCAGTGGTAGAAGGAGGCAGGGAACACTTTCAGAGAAGACCAGGGAGGAAGTGAGCGTCATTTAAAATGTCAAGCTCTGTAGGAACCAGTCATGAGGTAAGGAACAAGCAATATCCTGAGCCCTGTGGAGGTCCTTGGTAGCTGTAATGGAGCAGTTTCACAGAAGAGTTTGCAGTGGAAGTCAAGTTCAGTTGTTTCAAGAGTGATTAGGAAAGAGGAATTAGAGGCGGCTAATGGAAAGATGATAGCATTGGGATCAATCTGGTTATAGCTGGTATTCCTGAACTGATTTGTTCATTGTGTTTAACATGTCTCATTGGAAGAATTAATGTTTGAAGGGATGCCAGTCAAGAATGAGTCACCTGTCTATTACCTGGCTGTGTAATTTTAAAACTGGGTGTTTTAATTTTTTTTACATTGACTGTGCAGATGTACCTTCTTGTTAATGCAATGAAAAAATTTTGGAGGGAACCATCACTTATTATGTAGTAAGTTCCTAATTGTGGAAATTCCTGTAGGTAGTGATAGTTCTGTTGATTTGAAGAACTGACCTCCTGGCCTCTTGGCCGCCTGTGCTTTTTTGCCCAAAGCTGAATTGGTCACCCTGCATTAGTGACAACAGTACTGACAGCATTTAACAGGCTCTGCCATGCATTACACTGATCACAGCATGAAGATTATTTCGAGGGATTTTGGATCTCTGCAAGCTTTGATTTAGTATTATATTTTAAACTCTACTTAAAATTAATGATAGATGAAATCCTAACATCCTTAGAATTCATTTTTAATGGACTTTGCTTAGAACTGACCCACATTAGACAATGGGAAGTTTGCATTAAATCGGCTTATGTGAGACAGGTATGCAATGTTCAGTATCCCTACAAACCTCTAAATGCTTTAATTGTTTCACACAAATTGCCTTAAAGGAAACATGCATTAAAGAAGTGAAAGGCATGTTTCCTGAAACAAAGTTCCAAGATGATTCTAATTTACATTAAGTTTTAGCCAAGGAACAGATGTCTTTTTAAAGATGTACCTTTGTAATAGATTTTAAAACATATTATATGTCTCAGTGTGACTTGGTGTTCCTCCTCATTTCTAACATGGATGACATGCTTTTGGCAGAACACTGACAAGGGCAAGTTAAAAAAAAAGGGACCATGTTGTTTCAAACACCAGCTTAGCTTTAGAATAATAGAAAGAAAACTGTTTCATTGCAGTATTTTAGATCTAGCTGCCTAAAATGTAATTACAATAAAATCTTTGTGGGTAGTATTTTCTGGGGCTGTATGTTTCTAAATAATCACATTTTAAATTTGTATAGTGAACATATAGTATTTTAAAATTATAGAATGGGAACAGTATACAGAAGAAATTAAGTTACCCCATAATACTACCATATACTGTTGACTTTATTTTCTTTTAATATTTATATATATTTTCAAAATTATGATAAACAGGTTTGTGCAGTTTTACATCCAACTTTCATGTAACATTGTACTCTGTTTTCCATTTCATTATACATTCTTTACCAATTTAAAGAACTGTCTATTTCTCCAGATGGTTAAAGCATGTTTTTTTTTAATCATACCTCAATTTTTGGAAGCTAAGGATACCCAATTTTTTCATATCATCATAAATATTTAAATTTGATTATTTACTCAGGAGGATTCCTAGACATGGGATTTCTGGAACAAAGGTACATGGATATTTTAAATTTCATGAGATAAATTACCAAATTACTTCCCCAACTATTACATATGTAGGCAAAACACACACTTGTACTTAAGCTTTCTTATTATCAAGTCATGTATGAAAACTAATTTTTGTCTCTATGTACAAATAGATCTTTGCATCTTCCTGTTTCCTGTTTTCTCTTCCTCCTCCCTCTGTCCACCACCAAAACACAGAACCTATATCCACTGTTTTTCTTCTGGGTATTTGTTTATTTGATAATCATATTTATATCTTCAGACATAAAATTTGCTTAAATTGTTTTGAGCCTTTTATATTGTGAATTTCATATTTTTAAAATTCATCACTCAGTGTAGTATGTATGTACATACACACACATACACACACACACACACACATACATACCTACCTGGAATGTATTTTATTCATCTCTTGTGTATTTGATATATGTGTATATACACATACTTTTACATTTAAAATGCATACACATAAACATATATATTTTAGTGTTTAATTAAAGTAGATGCTTTATATTCTGAATTTATGAATGCCTGGGAAGGGCTTTTTGTTGCATTGTTATATAGCAGCTACTTGGTTGGTGATACTTAGGAGTTAAGACTGAAAGCTCTGTCTCCACCAGAATAGCTGGTAATGAAAAAGACTTAAAATATCAGGTATTGACGAAGATGTGGATCAACCAGAACTCTTATACATTGCTGGTGAGCATGTAAATTGGTGTAATCACTGTAGCAAACTTTTTGACAGTATCTCCTAAACCTAAATATGCAATTTTACTACAGGAGAATCCACATAACAGAAATGAGTGGATACATCTGTCAAAGAATACAAACAACATACCAACATTTGTAAAAAATGTGTGTATAGTTCTTCATTTTATTTTAGCAAGAAATGGAAACAATGCCAATGTTAAAGGACAGTAGAGTGAATAAACAACTGTAATGAAACCATTTTTAAAAACAGACTGAAAGGTCTGCCTATTTAACTAATTTCCGTGGACACCTGGGGTGGCTGGAAGCTATGGAGCCGCCTTTCCTAGCTCCTTAGTAGGAAGCCCCTTTTGGCCTGTTTGGATAGTTGCAGTACTTTTGCCTCTTGGTTGTTATTCAGCTATTATGCCAGTGATTGTATGGATAGTTTCCCATAAACTCTATCTGGAATGTGCTTAGCCCCTTTCATGTGCATCATCAAGTTTCCTCTCTCTCTCTCCCCCCCCCTTTTTCTTCTATTCAGAAATGTTGCTTTAATTATCCCTTTGATTATTGTTTATATTCCAAACCTTGTCAAATACTCAAAAGCTATACTTGGGAGTCAAACCTACATTTTCTGCCTAATATCCACCACGTTTCTGTTCATTTTCATCTTTATCCTTTACTTCACTTAGATTGTTTGCCCTCCACAGGACTGTGTGTGCGTTTTCATTGTCAGTTGCACTATTATATCTCATAGGGATTTTGGGATAAGAAAAATGAGTAGAATACCCAAGTTAGTAACTACACTTCAATAGGGCTTTAGTGCTCAACGACTTGGGGAGTACACGCTGGGCAAGGTAAGTCTTGGTAAACTGACAGTTTTCATAGCTAATGTGTTTTAGAGAGTGACCATTGACACTAAGGAAAATGGGGATATGGTTCTATCTTTTTCTTCTAGGTTCCAGCAGTTTTAGGCTTCACTAACTGAATTATACATGCATTAACTGAATCATACCATAGAAATGGCAGAAGGGTTGCTGAGCATTTAAGTACCTGCCCTGGGTTTGAGAATTCAATTTGTTCTAGATCACATTGAAAAGTAGACTTCATCAGTGTGACAAGGTTTCGTGCCAATGTACAAAATCCATTGCTCACCCTTCTCTGAACACCGTTTCATGGTGTGGAGAGTCTACCCACAGTAAAATCACAATGTAGAGATCAACAGTTTTCAATTTTGCTATTGCAGCCTATATTTCTTTGAAATTCTTAGCTCACTCACTTCCTTATTTTTATTATCCTTTCAGCTTACTTTGTTGCTTTATACAATTTAATTATGCTGTCTTTTTACCCCAGCATTTATTAAATCTTTCTGCACATGTCAGAGAGACCAGATCTTTCTGGATACTATCAAACATGTTAAGACTCTGTCTAAAATGCATTCATGCTTTTCTTGTTAACCCATTTTCAGAGTGGCACCCTCTTCTGTGATTGAGGGTGATGTTCTCTTTCTCTTGTGCCCCAGTACTCCTTCCCGGGTACCACGTGGTATGCCTTTAATTTACACATTCCGAAATGATCCATCCAGGCCTTGGGATCACCAATAGACAGCGTAGATTCCACTTTTTGTCCACCTACATTTGTAGAAATCTTTTCTGCAAGTTGTCTCAATACCTAGTGTCTTTCAGGTGGCCTGGGAGCTCCTTACACTGAGATGGAATCTGGCCACACCCTTTCTTTCTGCCTGTGCTTTTCATACACTGGAATATTAGAGTCCTTGTGTAATGAGCACCACCAGCATTGCACTTCACCCTTCACACATGAGCTCTTGCTGTAGGCACAGTAGCCACGATGTTGTACTTGCTGTGAATACAGTTCCGTTGTGCAGCTGCTGTCACCGTGCATTGCTTTCTCAGAGTTAATCTCCAAGTAGATGCATAAAATTGGTTCCCAATAGATAATTCTATTTTGTTCTTACAGAATGGTAGGGATTTCTCATTAGTTAACAAAGTTCTCTAATTCAGGAGCCAGGTGATACATCTATGAGGGCACCACTGAAGTTCTCTAGGTAGGGAAAGGAGGGTGTGTGGGGGATAAGTGGCGATGGATGGAGATTTGACCTGAGGTGGTGAACACACAATACAGTGTGCAGATGGCGTGTTGTGGAATTGTGCACCAAAAACCTGTGTAATTTTGTTAACCAGTGTCACCCTAATACATTCAATAAAAAGGAAAAAATAGTTCTCTTGGTAAAAATAAATAAAATAAAAGATTTTGTTTAACTAAAAGCATATATAAGCATCATATCTTTTTTCCCCCCCCTCAATCCATTTCAGCTGGAGGAAGAGAGGTGGGTAGAGGGGAAAAGGAGAGGGAGAGAGAGAGAGAGAGAGAGAGAATTTGGGGAGAGTTTGGTGAGGTATAGACAATACCCAAATAAATATGCAACTAAAATATATTGGATGTGACAAGTAAGATTGCTATAGAGAAAAATAAAGATAAAATAAAGATAAAAAGAAAGGGAGAATTCACAATTCTTGTTTCCCATTGTTACATGGTTTAAGGCTTGTCATCATAGTTATTTTTATGGGATATTGGGTGAAGCTACTTTAAATGCAAACAGCCGGTATTGTTGTTTGAAATAGCTTTTAAACCAGAATTCAGCTATACTTACATTTAATGGTTGAAAAACTATTATTACTATTAATCTCTGGTGTGTGATATATTATGAAAAAGGCTATGCTCACTGCTTGGCAGATGCTATGATATATGCCTACTGAGGCTATTTTATTTAATCCTTACAACACCTCTGTAAATTAAGTATTATTTATCCCTCTGAAGATAAAGAAAATAAGGCTTAGAATGATTAAATAACTTGCCCGAGGGAACATAGCTAGCAAATACCTAAAGTAGGATTTGAACCTAAATTTCTTTGATCCAAAGATCATATTTGTAATCACTACAACTTTCACCTTCAAGCTCTGACTGAGTTAAGCATAATGAACAAATTAACAAATCAGTTGGTTTTAATCCAAACTGTTTTCCAGACCTTGCACACAATTTGTCCTGTGCGTACCTCCCCAACTTCATTTTAGACTACGTACCCCAGGCCGTCTGCTCCCAGCCCCGCTGGCTTCCTTTCTGTTCCTTACGTGCTGCATTTCGGAGACCTTTGCATATGCTGTTTCCTTAGTCGGCAGTGTTCTCTTTCCTCTCCTCCTTTTCTCTATATGTTTGCCTCCTCCTTCTCTTCCAGGTCCTAGCCCATGTATCGTTTGCTCAACCTTCTTCTGACCACAGTATATAAAGCAGCTTCCCTTCCTCACTGTCACCTGTTATTTCCTCCGTAATAACCGATCCGGAATCAGTCTGTTCACTTATTTGTTCTGTATCTCTCTGCAGACTGAAGCTCTTTGAGAGCAGGAGCCTTCTGCCCTTGGTTATTACTCTGTTTACTGAACTTATACTTCAAGTACTGCTCTAACAGATGTGGAAATGACAATTGAATGAAGAATGGATGAATGACTTTGAAATGTATATATTTGTGTCTACTTAGAAACAGTGCCTTCAAAATTTTTTCAATGAAATGTATTTGAAAATGTCTTTGATAATTTTAAGTAGTATTCTAAATCATGTTTCAACTTTGACCAGGATACTGAACATAATCACAAACTATTACAACTCCGTCTAGTAACAGGTTTTTGTTTTGGTTTTGACATGTCCAATGGTCTTGTATAAGTAACCCGCAAATGTATGTTATTTAATAAAAATAAGACTCTCTACCTAATTATCTGCAATAGAATGATAGTGTTGTATAATCATAACAGTTTTTAGCTAGATAAGGACTTAGTACACGCTATAGTCGAACTAAAATAATGTAGAAAGATAAGAAGCCTTCTCAAAGGCTACACAGGTAGATTCAGGCCCAGAAACATGCGGCAGGGCCCTGTCCATTACATTAGTGTTTGTTTCACTTACCCTCTCCCACACCATTATAGAGAATATTCCCACGGGAGCAACAGATTATATATAGCATTAAATCAAAATAAATAACTCTGTATTTCAGAAAGAAAAGTATGACCATTAATCAAAGTTCCCAGGCTATCTCAAACCCGTAAGAAATGAAACGAACTTTCGTGGGCACCTTAACACAGGAATTGTTGTACATGGTTCCTTTTAAGGAAACTGTAACAGAGACACAAATTGCGCAGGCCAGATCTTCAAATAGAAGAGAAAGGAAGTGTCAGGTTCAGGATGAAAAAACTCACCAAGCTTTATACGTCGTATCTTGTTCCACAGTTAACAATCAAAACTATGGTACTGAAACCTAATATTCAGAAAACACAAATTTAGAAAACAACAACAGATTTAATAACCTTTGAATTTTTATGAATCAGTTTTATATGACAAAGGAATTCCTCATTCTCCAGATATATTCCCTGAAAATATGGTTTGATTTATGAACATAAATTTACATGCATGTCTAAAAAACAAGATATACCTCGCCTTCATGTCTTCTTAGAGGCCAAAGACTTATTTTCTAAGAGTCAAAGAAAGCAAAAGCAAACTACACTGTCTTGTTTCCATGAAGAGATGAAGGAAAATGGACATGTGTTTCATCGATGGAAATGATATGTCCAGTAAATGTGGGCAGTGAATATATAAAGCATTCTACAAAGTTCAAAAATAGTGTGTTTTCTAGGAAGCGACTCTCATAAGACCGATGTTATCAAGACCTGTATTATCTATCTTATTATTCTTCTAAGGGAAGCAGCGACATTGGCTCACATATGTATACAGCAAAACACAGACCCCAGTGTAGATGACTATGGAATTTAGCTTTTTTCCTGTGAAAAGAATTTTTATGCTGACTCTGTAGAACGTCAGTTCTCTTCAGTGCTTTGTTTATAGAATGATCACAGGCTATAAAGAAAATACTATTCATCCCCAAATAACTATGCATGTAAGTCATCAAAATATCAACTCCTAGAGTCCAAAGGATTATCTTGTCAAAAATCTTCCTTGTAGAAATAAAGCTTGTCTTAGAATTCTCGTGACTATTGCAATGAGGATTTATTTGTCTTTGTATGTCTGTATGTGCAGGAATACATGGACTCCAATAAATACATTGAGCATCTGCTAACTCAACTTGAGGAGAAACACAGAAGTCTCTGGAGGTGAGTTAAATCCATGTCCTTACTTAGAGCCTCTGTAGCTTTGATCTTGATCATGGAGGCAGGGAGTTAGAAAACGGTTTCTTGTTCCATTTGGTGCCAAAAGCATCATTGCAAACAAAAATCACAAGTGGCTGCCTAATTAAATGAAAGTAAATTTCTTTAATTAAAGTAAAGCAACAATGCCAAAAGTTGTCTTTGAGTCGAGGACCTGCTCAAGAGCTGGACGGATGGTAGAAATTGTGACACACATTGGTCAAGGTCAATGAATTAATTTGCCCAAGGCCATATGGCAACCTTACATTGTAGAGTCTGGAATCCAAATTCTCTGACCCTTTCCTGCTTGAAGATTATTTAAGTTTTTCTGTAATTAAAAAGGTAGGGCACTTCTGCTTAAATTTTCTGCTTCTCTTCATATTAGAGGAACATTTTAAGAATGCTGTTGAATAGGTCTCCAATTTTTTTTTTTTTCCTATATGGTGAGTTCCGATTTTCAGTGAGGAAAAGTATGTGAGAATATTTGTGCAGGTAAGATGGAAAAAGATTAGTATCATAGAAGTTATATTTTCTAGTTATTTATTCCCTGGGGCCTCTTGGGAAGTGAGACTAGCTGAAGATGGTTGTGATATTATTATCTAGCTTCTTAAGGGCCCATGTAGCCACGTTCTTCCTCGGTGCTGCTATGGAATTTGAATTCCTTTTCCTAAATTCCCATAGCTCTTGTTGTCAGGGATGAAGACACTAGTGCTCGTTTATATGGTGCCTCACATTATACTGGAATTGTTTCACATAATTAGCTTTGTCTCCCAAAGGTCAGTATGCCCCTAATGTCCTTTATTTCTTTCCTCCTCCAGGCAGGGAACAGAGCATGCTCTCTGTTCACAGAGGTGGCAAGTAAACATTTGTTAACCCTGTGGCTCTTCCCCAGCCTCATCCAAATCCATCACCATTGGTACGAGGCTATGTTGTTTGCCCCTTCCTTATGCACCCTGTAACAAATCCTAATAGCTTTGAAATTCGTCTTCCTGAGAAATTCTAGTTCTCGGGGAAAGTGCCTGATATTTCCTTTTCTTTTCTTTTTTTTGGTTAACAAATACAGTCATTATTTGACCTCAAAACTTGGTTTCAAAATTAATTTACAATGAAAGAAAAAGCCTGTGCTCAAATATCTAATCATATGTGCAGGGCTCAGAATGGAAAACATTGTGGTATTTCCATTTGTCCCTCCCTTATATTACCATGTTTTGCCGTGTATAATGCACACTCACATTTTTGTATGTGCTATACATGGGATTATTATGCCCATGGTACGTAATCATTATACCCATGTATAATGTACATCCTTATTTTTCTCTCAAAACTTTGGGCAAACAAGTGGGCATTATACATGGCAAACTGGGTAATTATCCTACTAGAGAACAAGTCTGTGGTTATAATAATAGACAGTATTCTATTTCTATACACAAAAACAATTGCTGGTAGTACACAACAGAAGTATGTAATTTTTGTCTGTTTGCCACTAGCAGGCACACTAGTTAAATTTACATAACTTGATGCAGTATTTGTTAGATTTGTTTTTGAGAGCTATAACCTGGTGTCGATATAATTTTCTTTTGTGAGCCAGGGTATTAATAAAACCAACAATAACAATGTATTTATGGTTATGTGTCTTTTAAATTATATTTTCCATAGATCTACAAAGTATATTTAAAATGTTACTTAACTGAATTGTAACATTGTCTTTCAACCACTTGAATATTTTATTATCTTCCAAGGGAAAAATACACAAAAATGATGAATACTATCTGACAAAAGAAGCTTAGAGTTTAATTTGGTCAGTAAGTGTGTCTTATACACATCATTGGGAAGGAGTAATGGCTTCTTGGGTCTATGAACCAAAAAATCTGCATGGAAATAATATTTTCCTGCTTTCTCAGGGTAGCTTATAAAAACCTTTTGGTCTACTCCAATATGATTAAGTTAAAATCCCATTTCAGGTTCAGAATTAAACTAACATAAAGTAAGAGCTCAGAATTTTTGTGCAATCACTTCCATTATCCTTCAGAAATGGAATTATTGCTGGTAAAGAAGCATAGCCTTATATATAGTGTCAGTGGATCTAATAAAACTATATTTGAATAACAATAAAGGGCAATAATGACACTTGAATAGTCAGAATAACTACCAGTGAGAAAATGGAAATGGGTCGTATTGAAAAGAAAATGAAACCGGTAATAGCAGATTTATATACTATTTATTGAATCATGAAATTATACTTGATTATGTTTTGCAAACAGATCTTGACTGATTTAAAGTAATAGGCTTTATGATGATTATTGCAGTGTCATAACTACAACTCTAGCTGAATTGTTTTTGGTGAAGAATATGTTAAGTGACAATGAGCAGTGTGGAAGAGTCTTTCTGGTTGTGATTGAATTTTTTAAATGCATTCTTGAGTTAGAGTAGACTCTGTGGTGCGCAGAGGATCATGGGAATAGCATGTGATACGCACAAGCACAACTGGATTGTCTGAAGTTAAATAACTGTTCCTATAACTCAGTATAAAAGCTTTTCTCTGCCTTTGTTATGGCTGATTTGTGCTGGTGCAGTCTTCATGGGTGGGGCTACTTGTTAGTGCTCCTGACACTAACCGATGACCTTCTGCTTATACTTAAGAAAAGGACAAATTCTGAGTACTTAGTTCTTCCAACAATAATGGTGGTCAGCATTAATTTGTTGCCACAATATTTTAGAATTGGTCAAAATCGTGGTAGACACATGCTATTATTGACACTTGCTGAATGATGAAAGAATTGGAATAATGGTAGAAGATTGGGTACAAGGATTAAAAGTCTTTCCTTATTTTTGCAGAGGGGCCTACTTGTTTTTAATAGTTTTTAGTCATTTCTTATAGCATAACCAGTTGCTGTGACACAAATATATTGTTGTAATCATACTCTCAAGATAACTAGTTTTGAGGGGCCCTTTTTAGTATTCTACTGAAATAGACCTATTATCTATTCCTGGGTTTTGAAATTGCTAAGGACTTTACAAAGTCCAAAGATAGCTGTCTAGCAATAAGCAATCGTTTTTCTCAAATGTCTTTTTTGACACAAACAGAAAATGTGTGTGAATTAATCTGAATGAGGGGGTAGAGTCAGGATCTAGAACTTAGCCTAAGACTTGAGTACAAGTCTGGGTGTGTGTAACGTGCTCTGCATTTCCCTGCTTGATGATGAAAGGAAGTACACCAATGGTATCTTGTTTACCAGTTGATGTTGAAATGTGATAATTCATTTCTGCATGTTTATTTGTTTTAATATGTAAAGTGAAGATTAGAAGAAAAAGGCTCATTTGCACTTAATGATTTTTATATCATCTATTACTATTTTTGATTTGACTAAATATGCCTGTGATTGACCAAGATTGTAATGAAACAATTACTGAGGATGTCTTTCTCCTACACTCGATAGCCTCAAATTGAGAGTTTAGAACAAACACAAACAGTTGGAAAATACAAATTGAACTCATGAATATTTATTGTGTTAGTGACTCTTTCATGTCACATATGTGAAATCATGTATAACAATGGAAACAGCATAATACTATAGAAATGCAAAGAGGACTGAACTGGAGGTTTTGGAGACTTGCCCTGGCCTGCCAAACTCACTGTTGAAGGAACGTGTGAGACTGAGCTTCCTTGTCTATGGAAAGAAGGTATCCATATAGTTAGTACTTAAATATATGGAGCACAATAATTGTATGAAACATGATGTCTAAAGTAGTATTACATTTATATAATATGTCAGACATGTATAATCTCATTTTCCTATAATAGTTAAATACCACATTATGATTCACCTGTACGATACATATATCATAGAAATCTCCAAAAGAATGAATAGAAATGACTAATATAACAGAAATACCTAACGATTTGTCAACAGTGCAACTGGATAGTATCAAAGTGTTCCTTTCAGATTCTCCTACTCAAATTGGAGACAGCATTAGCAAGAGCCTGTAAATGAACAAAGTAGGTCTGCAGGGCCAAAATTAAATGACAAGATTTGGTAAATGTAGAGAGCCAGCTGCCCACTGACAGACATCAGATCACCAAAGGCCCATCTGAACAAGCTCTGTCTGGGCTGGGCTTTCACCATTGAGGCACTATTGACATTTGGGGCCAGGTCATTCCTTATCATGGAGGTGTGAGAGTTGGGTGGTACTGTCCTTTGTAAGATGTTAAACATAATCCCTAGCTTCAACTCACTATATGCTAGTAACATCCCCTCATTGTGACAATAACAACAACAACAACAACAAAGGTCCCCAGACATTTTCTACAAGGTCCCCAGGGGTTAGAATCACCTTTTCTCCCCATTGAGAACCACTGATCTAAATCAGCAGTCCCCAATCTTTTTGGCATCAGGGACCTATTTTGTGGAAGACAATTTTTCCACAGACCAAGGTAGTGGAGGGGGGAGACAGGAGGCAGAGCTCAGGCTGTAGTGAGAGTGGCTTCCACGGATAGGGAGAAGGGAGATTAGGGACACCTGATCTAAATCACTGACAGAAGAGTTTTTCTAAGCACGTGCCAAGAAATACTAATACTGTGGGTCACTGTTATAGGTGTTTTAAGAAAAATAAAGGTCAAATTTGAAATATACTAGGTAAAACCAAGTTTTAAAAATGTTTTAATTGCAGAACTTTTCAGAGCTGATTATATTACTAACAGGTGCTATACACTTAAATACAGGATATAAAATATAAATTTGGCTTCTTAAAAAAATTGAATCACATCACTCTTGAAGTATCTACTCTAAGGTTCCAGGAAACATATTTTGGGAAATGGTGATCCGTCCAGTTTGATAGCCAAATATAAACATGGCTTGTACCCCTTTCTTCCCCCGCCTTGACTGGTACTGGGGCATGGGTGACTTAGTGAAAGAACAGTTAGTACTGTGAGGAGTCTGGGTTGTACATACAAGGGGGAAGTAGGTATGTGGAGAAGCCAATCCCAAGTTCTTTACCATTTTCTTGAGGGGTAACCCAAGCCTCGATATGAAATTTCAAGAATCTGAAGAACTATTGATTACAAGCTACGTTTGCCCAAGTGAAGCACTTAACTCCTGCTTCCCCAGGAAGAGAAATGATGGTTTCTACGTGACCAAGGGGAAGAAAACAGTTGATTGAAAAGCATGTCTGGATCCCTTATCAGAATACAATTCCTTAAGGCCTGTCCTTTTCAACAGTAAAATAGTGATTTTAATGTATCCAAAATTCTTAAAAATAGACTTTGACTTTTGCTTTGTGGCTTATATGTGATTTTTAATCTAAGGAAAGAAAGGGGAAAAAATGGGCCAAAATTTTGTTTTGATTTCCATCAAGATTCAAAATATTGCTTATCTAAGGAGAGTGAACACTGAAATAAAATGATCTACATTCCAAATACTGATTTATGTGTCCCATAATTTTGATATGTTTTTATATTTTGGGGGTGTAAATAATTGGCACCACTGCCTACAGTTCATTTCAGCCCTAATCTTAATTTCCGTAAAATGTGAGTGATATTAAAATTGCTTACTTATTAAAATTCTATCTCTTGGAAAAGAAAGTTCTTTGCTAATGTGTTATCTAGAAATTGTCTTGCAGTTGTAAGAGAGAGAGAAGAAGAAAAAGCACACAGCCCCAGGAAGAGTCAGGCCCAAAGGCCCTTGGAGATTTACCTTTTATGCGTCTTGGGTCTCAGAATTGTATGATCTAGGCATCTTCACAATTAGCATTTCTCTATCCTCATGGGGTTAATTTATGTAAACTATGGAGATGCCAAGTATTAAACAGGTTGCCTTTGCTGTAATCATGGATTTCCACTGGGAGATCTTAATTGGCAACAAGTAAAATTGCTCTGCATGAATTCTTAATGGTGGATACCACATAAAATAAGAATTATGATTTGTTTTTTTAAATCCCTTCAAGAGAAAAGAGCCTATCTCTGGGGGGCAGAATGTATAGCAAACAGAGCGCTCCGTGCTTTGCAATAGCAATGAAAGCTCTGCGAGCAAAACCTCATGCCACGCCAACTCACTAACAGCACGTGGTTTCCCAGCTCTGCATCCCTGTCTCACTTTGCTGAGGTCAAAGGAGGCCAGGGCAAGCAGGCTTTACATTATCTTCCCCTCCTCTCAAGCCCTGACCTGGATTTCTAAATCATAGCTATATTCGTGGGCAAGTGTAAGCACAAGGGCAACCCTGGAAACCCATCAACGTCACTTCTCAATTACCCACCAGGGGTTGTTTCAGAGCTGCAGCCAGTCCTAGACCCCTGTCAAGCTAAGAGTCTTGTCTCTAAGTCATGCCCTCTGCCCAGAACAAGGTGGCATAAATCAGGGCTCTGGAAATTGGGTATTGCACATGCTTCAACGGTTATGTCATCCCTGGGCAGTGGTGGGGAGGGCTGTGGGCTGAGCTGTTTCCCAGAGGATACTTATTATAGACTGATGGTGCCACTTTATAGGAGAAAAGCAGCATCGAGGCTTCTTCTCATTTCTTTGATAAGCCCTAAATGAAATAGCATCACTGTCTTTAAGGTGACTTGTTCAACAAGAGAAGGGGCTTGTGGCACCAAGTCCAGAAAGATGTCAGAACTGACTGAGCCAGAAGATCACTCAAGTTCATATTTTACCTTATACGTTAGGAGTGATCAACATTATACTTTATTTATATGACCTGTCCGATATGCTTATTTATCTATGTAGGTGTTGCTTGGTGTTTGAAACTAGGACTTTTGGGGCAAGGAGACACCAAAAGTGCCAGACAGACTCTGCAGTAACTTTATATACATGATTTCTTGTTCCTTATCAAGTCTGTTCATGCTAATCTGGCAGAGAACATGTACTTAGATCCTAACCTAGTAAATGTATAAAATAGACTATTTTAAATCACTTGAGTTGTATTCCATCTCCTTCACTCCAAATCTTGTTTGCAAAAAAAATCAACATGCATTTATCTGTTAAAGACAGTTTTTGGAAACTGTCCTTCAAAAGTCCAAAGGCTTCCCCGAGAAGTTAGCATTTTAACCAGAGTAGGAGCAGCTGTGGTGGACTGAGGGCAGTTGAAGAATCAGTTATTGAAGAGACTGAACCTGAACCGCCTTGTAGTATGTATACATGAGATGATGAGAAATTCAGGTCTAGAGCTCTTTGCAGTTCATATATAAACCACAGTGTAGATAGAGGCATTAGGTTAGGCTACAAAGATATAAAATTGCCCTCTGCTGTAACTGGGGAAATATCCCCACTTTAAAGATGGATTTACTGCAGCCAAGGGAAGCTTGAGTTGAATAATGTTGTACAAGTAGGTCCACAGATGATTTGAAAGTCATTCTACTTGTAGTTTAAACAGGTTTATGTTCTTCAAGAAACACTCTCAAAGTACCAAAAATATTTCAACATCAATTGGGGGGTCACGTAGAGAAATTTACCGCTATTTAATCTGAAAACATTTGGCTTGAAATATGCTTGTTAGTTTTAGATCCATGCTTATCTTAATATGACAGCCAGAAACCTAATGTGATTTATTTATCTGAAATTAAAATAAAGAGCCTCAAGCAAAAGACGTTTTGCAGATTTATTTGGGGTAATAAAGATCACAAATATTCCCTACTAAGTTGAAAGAAGGAAAACTCCAGCAGGCAACCATATAAATGACCCACTCAACAGAGAATCATGTGTTCAGGCTGAAGTACGCCCACAGTAGGAATGACTAAGTGCCTTTTTTTTTTTTTTTTTTTTCTGGAAGGAGGAATGAAATGGGTTATTTACCATGGCCTTCTATTTAATTTTAATTTTAATGGGAATAAGCCCACTAACTTGTTAGAGCATTAGAATATTTGTGATTTTCTTTTAAGAGATTGATTGTTAGGATTTAACTCTACCTATCTCTACGTGAGCAACTCTGGAGTTAAAAGGAGTGATTTTTTTTTTTGCTCACCCTCCTCCTTTTTTTTTTTTTTTTTTTTTTAAGCTTTCCTTGTTCGGAGGTCTGGGAGGGAGTTCTAGTCCCCAACTTTTACCCCCCACCTCAACTCTGGGGAGAGGTGTTTGGGTCTCTGAAAAGAACAAATACAAAATGGAATTTCTTCCCCTAAGAGGCTTTAATTATGGCACACTGTACATACTTTTGTACTACAAATTAGGCCTTATAAATAATCCCACAAAGAAGTAAGGATCAAAGAATCAAAGAGTCAGGAATAGGTTAGCGAAACTGTAAAGCAGTTGGTAGAAAGCACACGTTAGATATTTCAGGGCAGAGAAAACTCCTAAGAATATGAACATCTGTTGCAGGGTTGGTTGAGGTTGGCAACCCGTGGTTGGTTTCATGGCCCAGAAACCCCCATGAATTTGCTTTACTGGAACCTGGCTTACTTACTGTTCAGGGTGTATACCCTACCGAACTCTCACTGATTCAGAATTACATGTGTACTCCTATGGACATAATCATAGATTTTCCACCAGATGTAAAAGTCTGTATCAGAGAGAAAGTAAAAGCCACTGTAACTCTTAACTCTGCACTGCTCTGTTAACCAGCTTTTGCTAGTCAGGCTACTGACTTAGACCCTGGGGATGCTCCGGCCCTTGCCTCCTCTTTCCTCCCCAGTTATGAGGACAACACTTCGGCAAAACCCTCCCAACACATGCCTAACAGTGGCTCTCTACTTATTTGCAACCCCAGCCTGTCTTATTTTCTAATTATCTCATGAGGGTCGGTCTTGTAGCCCTACAAGTCTTTTACCTGTAGGACCAGCTCTTCCCATTCCTCACTGCTGCCATAGTTTTTAGCAGAAGACATAAAACTTCAAAATAAAACTTTGCTTATCTTGAAAGCATAGAGACAATTGGGAGTGTGCTTTAGTCATCTTTGTACCTAAGAGATTTGTCTCAGTGGTGTGTAAATGTGAAATGAGATTCACAATTTCATGTAATTACTCTTAGGAAGTTAAAGATGGGACATTTAATGGAAATGTGAATATGTTGTTAGTGATATGTAAAGTAAAGCCAGGAAGAAAGTGTGCTTCACTAGACTTGTTTATGTTGCTTTCAAAATTCAGTCATAAGGAAGTTTTAGCGCGTGTCATGTTTGCATGATGGGTCAGTGCACATACAGGAGAGGTTCTTACCAATTACCAAAATAATCAAGTGTGGATCTCTGCCTCCAATTTTACTGTACTTACCTACCAATTATATCTTGAGCTGCAAACAACTTTATCAGTAGAAGCAATGAAAGGCTATGTCATAAGCCCTGACTGGTGTGGTTCAGTTGGTTGGGTGTCGTCCTGCAAGGCAAAAGGTCACAGGACAGGATCAGTTCCAGGCACAGATCTGGGTTACTTGTTTGGTCCCCAACTGAGGAGCATGCTAGAGGCAACTGATTAATGTTTCTCTCTCACATCAATGTTTCTCTCTCTGTTTTTCCCTCCCTTCCCCTCTCTCTAAAAATAAATAAAACATCTTTTTAAACAATAAAACGATATTTTTAAAAATATCTTTTTAAAAAGGAATATCTTACAATTTGAAAGAAAGGAATTAAGAAGAGCGTGTAATAGGTGAAAATAAATAAGTAGGCGGGACGCGCAGGCTCCAGCGACTCGCCTTGCGTCGGTGCTAAATGAGCGCTGACGCCAGCTGCGCGCTCTTGCCTGCGCTCCCGACCAACGCCGGGCTGCGCATCGCTCAACTTCGTTGCTCAGGTTTGTCCATCGGATCATGCCGGAGAGGGAAATCACGCTTGCTGATGCTATGTCATTTCTTTTTGGTGATGAATAATGTTGCATTATCTGGATGTACCACACTTTACCTACTCACCTACTGAAGGAAATCTTGGCTACTTCCAAGTGTTGCCAGTTTTGGAGAAAGCTGTTAAATACGCCCATGTGCAGGTATTGGTGCAACATAAGCTTTCAGCACACTTGCTAAATACCAAGGAGCATGAAAGCTGGATCATATGTTTGAAATGCAAGGACGTGTGCTTCTTTTAAAGATTTATGACTCTGCTGATACTGTTCCTCTAATTTTTCAAGCTCTTGTGTAAGTCATTGTTGTTCTTGTCTGAACTGGGTTTGCAGTTGCTGCAAAGAAGCCTGACACTGGGAAAGCTGCATCCCCAGATTCTGTTTCAGCAAGGAGGTCTGTGCCACAGAGTGGTACACAATGATGAGTAAATACAAGGCATATTTCTCAAACTGCCAATCTAAGAGAAAAAAAGCATTTCGAAGGTATTAAGTATAGTACAATTGCCTTAAGAAAGCATCTACTTAAAATGTTTACATCGTAGATATCTAATCTTTAGGTATTACCACTTTCAATTCTATTTTTAGTAGCTACCCTAAAAATAGACTGTTTCAGTGGCATTAAGTTTGTAGACTCTAAAGAACACTGTAGCCCACATTTAGAAGTACAGTGAACAACTATGCTGTATTGCAATAAGTATTCGCAACATGAAATAAAAACAGAAGACAACTAATGTATTTAGTGGATTACAGTCACTTCAGAGGGACAGTATGGAAAGTTAAACTACTTATTTGTGAGGCAGTAATGTTGAATAGTTAGGGCTGCAAGCTCTGAGTTTTAAAATCCCAGCTCTACCACTTGCTAGTGACAGCACCCCACCGGGCTGTGTGGGAACGGGGTGTGTTACTATGTGCAGTTCACTTAGGACAGCCCCTGGCGTGCAGCAAGTGCTCAGTGTTAGCTAAGATTATTTGAAGGTTGGAAAGCTACTCTTTAAGAGATTTGTCAATTCATAATTTAGAATCCTCGTGTTAAAAAGATTTTTATTTTGAATTCTGATTTAATTCAAAGGAATTGCAAACCTTCAAGCTTTATAAAAATCATAAGCATCCCAAAATCCTTTAGTTATATCTTTATAATAATGACAAGTGCCTTTATTTCACTATTGAAAACTGATTTGTCACTTCTTTTGAAAATAGGTATCACCCTTAATGTCTGCATGGCTCCTGGGTATCCTAAAATACTTAAAATTAAGTCCTTTTCAAAGAAATGAAACACAAAATGTCTCTGTGTGTGTGTGTGTGTGTGTGTGTGTGTGTGTGTGTATTTGATGAAACCATTTAGCTTGATCTATTTCTCCTCCCCTGTACAGGAAATGGTACCTTGACACTAGATAGCCATATTCAAGCAAAAGTCTGAATCTAGAGGGAACTTAGGGCAACAAGATAAAAAGTTATCACGTGTGTTCCATTAAGTAACTGAAGGCACTGTATGTGTTCATATATAAGTATAACCATTTCTGTGGTCAAGAAAACCAGTGGAAAGAGGAAGCTTTAAAGTGAGTTTTCGTAAATGGGAAAAGACATTCATCTGAGTGATGAAAGGCAAATAAAGGCTGCCTCACGTGTCTCACAAAGGAAGGTACTGGGAAAGAAAGAGAAAGGGTGGAGAATCACTATATAATTGCAAAATAAGAAAGAAAAAAAAAAAAGGAGGAAATGGAAGACAGGAAAGGTCCAAGGCAAGGAGCAGGGAATGGTCAAGCCTACAGTGACTCTGGGTGGGTGACTAGACGTCTGGAAGGTTTTGGACCAAGTTTTAAATCAGGATCAGTTGTGAAGGTTGGCACATGCCTTTATGGAGATAGCCAAGCACTGGTGAAAAATGATAGAAGTTCAGTGTGTTTTTATGTATTTCCAAAGAAGTGAGTATACCTACTGAAAGTTATATGAATTCTGCTTAATGACTTCTGCACAAACCTAAGGTTCCAGAGGGTATTTCTATGACTGGAGCCAAGTGGCACTGCAACAGTGCTCTTGGCTCCATGCACTGCCACCCCCGACACCTTTCAGTGGCAGCAACACCCATGACTTACAGACTGAAAGAAACCCTGCGAGTGGGAAAAGTGCAAGAGAATGGCACAGCGACAACGAAGGACATACTTGTGAATTAGGAGGACAGAGATATATTATACTCTGTGACTTCTCACCATTTTATGCAAAGAAAATCAGGATAAAATGAGAATTAAGGACAACTCAGAAAGAAAAAAATAAATCAAAAAAGGGTAAAGGCAACAAAAAACGTGTGTGTGAATAATGATATATAACTGATAAGAGTTGTTTTCTTCCCAGCTAGCTGGTTCTTGAAATAGAGAAAGAACCAAATGACTCTCTTCCCAAAATCAACTCTAACCCCAGACCTAGCATAGGGACACATGCGACTGCCATGTGACAACTTGTTGGAATACATGTGGAGCTGTTAGGAAAACACTATGTTGCATGTACAAAAATGACTGTTACTTAAAGCTATTACCCGGCCCCTGGCCAATCGAGGACTGAAACCCACCCAGCACAAACTGCTCACCAAGCCGTCTGCCCTGGTATGTGTCTGCAACCACCCAAAGAAAATGGGCATGTATTTCTGATTTGCATGCAGGCACCAGATGGGCTGGCAGTGGCTCTGGACCCTGTCCTCCAATTAAGTGTGCGCTGATGGTAGTAAGAAGCTAAGCAGTTCACGGCTGTGGATCTTACATTCAGCAATAACTACTTCAAAAATTCACTGCATCAAAAAGAGCTCCTACATTAATTTGACTACAATTTGACTCACAGTTGAACTATTTAAGGATGAAACTTATGAAGAAATACAACATTTAGAGTGAAGAAAGTACCACAGTAATATAACAGTTGTATATTTAAAATCTAGCACTCTTTCAAACCTCATCAGCTTAAACATACTTAAATATTTTACATCAAAATATACTTTACCAAAATATACTTTATACTTTTGGAGTCCTTGAAAGGACTCCAAAGCAATATTTTTCATTTTAGGGTATATAATTAATCTTTGTCTCTATACTCAAGAAAATATAAAGTATGTACAAAAAGACATTATCATGCAATTTAGTGTTTAAATACACTTAGTTCAGATATTTTATATTAACTTTGAAAGTACACCAAAGTAATATGAAGCCTATCTAAAATCTTCAGATCCATGCAGAAAACCTTTATCGTGCAATGCAGCATCAACACTTACTTTGTTCCTTTTATAAATAGTCGAATTGCATTGAATTGACAGACTTTATTCAGCATGGAAATGACATGAGCTTTAAAAGACAAATGATGAGCAAAGCCGTGTAAAATGAACTAATATTTAACAGCTGAGTATAGTATGCTTTATGGAAATCATATTCATATAAAACTTCAGTAATTCAAAATAGAAGAGAACAAAGATAGATTTTACTTTCAATAGTTTGGGCAACTTTGATCAACAGGTTTATAACAGAATTATAGAAAGGCATTTGTTGAATAAATGAATGAAAAACAGTAGTTGCTTCAAATTACATATTTAAATTATGAAGTATGTGGCATTAATTGATACATTTGTTATAATTTTAATGCTTTTTGTTGATAAAAAAATCCAAAAAAATCCTTATTTCAGAAAAAATTTTAGTCCTCATTTAAAAACTTCTTACCACAACCACAACAGTTTAGATATGAATTATATAACATACTGACTTGAGTGATAGGTACCAGATACTCTGCAAACAATTTTAAAGGCCAAACTGCACTGATAGTAAGTACCACCTTTTGATCTCTACCACTTAAAATACTGTTGTTTTTTAAAAAAAAAAAAGTGTTGTAGTAATTTCAAAAAGACAAAAATTAAAATTAGAACATATGGGTACATTTTCCTGAAGAAAGGGAAGCTTTGCCTCTTTCCTGTAGAGCAGCTTCACAAGGGCTCCGTGCCTCAGCCATGGTGCCTTAAAAAGAGCTCTCTCAGCGTAGAGACTGATGTCAAATCTGAGGCCCCGGACATGACAGGATGTCAACATTGGACATGCCATTCATTACCTACAACTTTTGGCTTCTGATACACTGTTGGTGTTTTTTGTCCCCTAAAACATCAGCCGTGTTATAGCAATGAAAGAACACATAAAAAAGACCAACAATTTGTCCTCAAAACAAACGCGTCTGTGGATCAGAATCCTCTCCGTAGATTTTAATAAATATGCTTGCCCAGAATAAATAAATAAATAAATAAATAACCCATTACAAAAATCAGAGCCTAAAATAGTACATGGTTTTTTTGTTCCCCCACCTTTGGTAAAGTGAGTTAAAGAAAAATTATAGACACATAGATCATGTTACTTTTAAAATCAGAATCAGTGCTTAATCTGAAAAAGGCAAGCAGGTACTTTTGAGAATTTTAGCAAGACAGACATACACTTGAAGTTAAGGGGGAGTTCAGAATAAATAACAATGACATAAGCTGCCAAATGGAAAGCAAGTTTTCAAAGGATTAGTGACATGGAAGACAATGTGGGGAAATAAAGTAAAAAGGTGTAGAAAGAGAACAACCAACAACTAAAAGTAAATCATCATTTTATTAGCTAAGTGTTCTGGATAACCTAATTACAAAAATGGGCACTTTCTATCTCCTAAAATACTAGTGATATCCATTCTAGTCCAGGTGGGGCTGGTATTTGTTGGCATACCAGTGCAGAGTCTCTGCTCTGATTGTCTGTTGACTGTGCTGTACTGTTGCTAGGTTTTAAAAATATTCCTAGTTGATTCCCTGCAATGTGGAGTTCACGTCCTGATTCTGCCACTTACTGTGTCATTCTGGGAAAGTCATTTAGGCCGTTCTGGACCTCCCTTTCCCATTGGTAATGGGGCAGGGTTGAAGTTAAGCGATTTCAGCAGTCCTTTCTTCAGAGTTAACAGTCTCTAATTCTTACCAGTCATCTTGGTGGGACAGTTGAAAGGTTGGGCGATGAAGCCAGAAGAGAAGTGATAGATACATAGGATTACTGAGATTTGGAAGTGACAGAAGGGAAACTAGTTTTCTTTAAACTGTAACTCTTGGGCTGTGTCTTGGCACGGAAACTTCCAGAGGTAATAAAATAGCATGCTGGCAGACCCGGGACACCAGAGCAGGGTCAGAATCTGTGACACCTTTCGAAAGGTTTTCCAGGAAATTGTTCTATTGAATAATGTTTAAGTTTCCACAGAAGCTATAAGCACAGCATGGTGGAAAAAAAAAAAAAGCCAATTGCATAATATTAAAAAAAAAAGGCAGCTCTGGGGTTATGGTCCCTATTAAGGGAAATTGAATTGTCTATAATGTTTCTTTAGTATTCCCTGGAGATTCATGGACTCAATGGATAATAAAAAGTCAGAATGTGCATTTCCCTGGATTTATTCATTTTTCTTGTCTAATTGATTCTGTTGTATCTCTGCTCTGAAAATAAAGATATGAATGGAGTCAGTTGCAGAAGGCCACTCTAAAAGAGGTCTTCTTCAGAGCAAACACACAATTTAGGATTTTGGCCTTTCAGAACATTTGTTATCAAGATGATATAATTTAAAATGCACAAAAAGTTGCATCTATCCAATAATACTTCTCCCACTGGTCTTCCTAGAATTCCCAGTCTTGAAATAAAGGAAATTAGGTACCCCGGAAGTTTCTTGTGACATCTGTATTTGCCACCTGAGGAGAGTCCTGGCATTTCTCTCTTAGCTTCTTGTAGTATCTTACCAAGGATTAGTTTACAGATTAGATACCTGTGGAAATCTGAGCGATGGAAAGTTTTTAGCAAAGGCAAGCATGTTCAGAGTGGAATAAAGGAAGTCTATTTGAAATGTTACAGTACAAATATAAATATTTCTGTTCCTAGCCACACATGTACCTACCAACCTTGACCTATTTATTTATTTATTTATTTATTTATTCTTCCAAACACCCTCCCTTGTTGTCCAGGTTCCATAGACAGGTGAAGCCTAGGTCCTTCTGATGTACAACACCTTAGCCTGATTTCTCCGCCCACCGATGCTCCATTCCGCCCACTCCTCTCCTCTCTGAACTTGAGACTATACTACACATGTATACATAGTGATTTACATCTTGTGAAAACTCCAGAATTATTTCATGTACCTTAACTTTGACTCTACAAATATTGTCAGCATGCATGTCTTCCACGCATGTTCTATATAAAATGTAATAAGCATAGGGTTGAACATAATAGATGTTCAGCTAACATATTGACCGATTTTCCTGAATAGTTCTGTGTGGTACTCTTGCTGATCACACTGTATCAAGGGTTTTTATTTCATTTGTCAGTTAAGGGCATAACAAATTAGGGAGTGTCCAGAAGGCCAGTGACTAAGCTGGAATGAGGTGAAGACTACTAAGTTAATAATGATGAGAGGAATTGGAGATGTTTAGTTTGACAAACAGGAATATTAGGAATAGACCTGGTATCTGTTTATTAAAATGCAGTGAGTGGAAAGGCATCAGTAGCATCCTGGAATGTTCATGAGGAAAGAACTGGGAAAGCGGTTGTCTAAATTAGAACCTGAGAGGTGGCAACTCAGCACTGGAAGGAAATGCATGCCACCCTCTCACGTGGAGAAGGGTGTTTTGAGATAGTGAGCTCCATACCGCTGCAAGTGTCAAAGCAAAATCTGTGTGACCCTCTTCCACATGTCCTGTAGAAGGCATCGTTAACAGCAGGCAGGAAGAGTCCAGGCACCCCTCACGTTGGATGCCTCATCATCCGGCTTTCACTCTCTGGTCCTGATGCTTCTCTGCTTTTAATACCCATTTCCTCTTCTGTGTACCATACCTTTTAAATAAGTGAAGACAGTTTTGCGGTTTTGTTCTTAGCCTGCACTTTTCTAACAGAAGCAGTGCAGGTTCTTCCGTTGTTCCTAGCACAACTACTCTTCAGACTCTGCTTAATAATGGTCACCTACTAGACTCTTTCTAGTTCATCAGTTTTCCTTTTAACATGTGGGACTCTAATATAAACATAATATATTTTACTACAACCAGATTACAAGTCCAGTTTCAGTCATCCTTTGAGAGAGGGTTGTTATTCTAACTTTATGATTTTTTCCCCTAGTGGCACTAATTGTTAATAACCTTTAGGGAAAATACCTAGAATTCCAGCATTGCATCATGCATATCTAGTTACTCTCTTGTGGACTCAAAGAATATAAATCATTATTTCAAAAAAGGGCAAGGGGTGTTTTAAATTTAGAATATCTGTTCTCTTTTTTTGCACTGCTGCTTTATTCCCTGATTTTTTTTAATTGCCTTGCCCTGTTTCACATCTTTTTTCCAACGCCAAGGCTTTATTTATGGTTAAGAGGTCAGAGCAGAATTAATAATTATAAGTAAATTAGATCATCCCTTACTGTGGTAGACCTTTTGTTGGACAGCAACTCTGGCCTTCAGAAGGAAAAAGGGAGCGAGCTTCAGATTATCACTGCAATGAACAATCAGGAATTTAACATTTACAATACTGAGGAACATTAGGAAGGATTAATGTTAGAAAGAAGAAACAGAGCTTGTAAGAAAATATTTACCTAGAGAACAGCCAAAGCGAATGGCACTGTTGGTGGCTCTGCTGAAGAGAGATATTAAAGTTGGGTATTGTAAACATTTGTCATGGCCCACATTTAGATTTTTTCCAATTTCATCTGTATTATGACAGTGGTAAGTACATTTTACAGGACAAAAATATCGCTTTTTAAACATATATTATGCTATTTCAGATCTTTTCTTTTGGAAATACAATCCACTATCCCTTCTTTTTGATCCCTCCCTCAATTCATATCTCTGAGAGGTTTATTTGGGGAGCATTTACTATATTAGCAGCCAAGTTTATTTTTCTGGTTTGATGCTAAGCCGTTGTTATAGAAGTTCCATTTCAGGCAGTGTTAAAGTAGAGTCATTATCTTCCTCTTCCTAATTTTAAAGTTACATTTGAAAATCACTCTCAACTTTCACTTTCAACTTTGGATAACAGCTGAAAAATGATTATGTGAAGTTTGCATTTATCTTTGTCACATTGGTGAAGGTCTTGCAATAAACACATTGTAGATTATTTTTCCTGTCAAATGTTGCTAGACATTGTGGTAAAATTAATTATCTGGGAATGCTGTCAGATGGGTGTCCAGATACTGTCACAGAGAAGGCATGAGTTGAGATCCAGTGAAAGGCAAAAGCTGATTCTCTTGTCAGAAGGAAACATTCTGCAGGGGTCAGTTAGGGTGGCTTGAGAAGATCACTTTGGAAACCAGAGAGGTGTATACGATAGTGGGCTTCTGACATTTCTGAGCCTATGAGATCTTTTTTTTCCCCAAGGAATATCCGGTTCGATCCATAGTCCATAGTGGGTTGGAAATGTGAGTGCTAGAAATAGGGATAGTATAGGCAATGCTATCATTGCAATGAGAAGAAATTTTTGAATTGCTGCATGGCTGTTTGCATATGTTTATGGGAAAACCACAAAAAGGTCAGAGGGTCAGGATGTCTGGAAGGTTTCCTGCTTCTCATTTGAGCCAACTGAAGAAGAAAGTGTAGATTAATCCTTATAAAAACTTTCTCATGGGATTTCCAAGAGTTGATTTTTCACGTAAAGTTAGAACGTAGAAGTATCCCTTATGCTTCTGTTTGGGAAAAAGAATATTTAGATACCATTGTCTGGGGAACAAGAAAATGCAGATATCATTGTCTGGCTTAATATAGTATAGAGTCAAAGATTGGTTCCTTGAACATCCACCTTCTATTCACAAACCCAGCAGTCCAGCAGTTTTTCATAGCATCAAAATGCAGCATCTGGAGACTTGTCACACATGGATGCAAGAATTGTCATGGGACATCATGGCCCTGGGCCATCTCTGTCTTGGCAGAGTTGGCAAAGCAGGGACCCTTTGATGTTATGACTTAAAGCATTCATAACATGACCCAAACATAGCATTTTTTCTTATTAACTGTGATGGGCCTGTCATTAATTTATATAAACCATTTAATATCTATTTGTCTTTCTAACTTCTCCCACTTCTTGTTGGGTAGTAAGTTTCATAAACAAAATCCCTACTTTGTGGAATAGAGTTATTTTTTTCTTTTATTTGGCCTGAACACATACAGGCTTCAAGTAGTGACCCCTTCAGTTAGACATTTTGGGTTTCAGTGAGTAAGTCCATGTTTACTCAATTTTTTATAAGCTTATAGATGCAAGTTATTTGTATCGGACACAGAACAGTGTCAGAATAGCTCTGGACTCGTTTTTTCCTTCCTTTGTCTTTATTTAAAATTAAAAAATATGTTTTTTCTTCCATCCCTTTATCCTTTCCCCTTTGGCTTGTTCTCTGTATCTATAGGTCTATTTCTGTTTAGTTTGTTTATTCCTTTGTTTTTTGTTTTTTTAGATTCCACATTAAAGTGAAATCACACAGTATTTGACTTTCTCTGTCTGACATTATTAGCACAGTATCCTCTAGTTCCATCTGTGTTGTTGCAAATGGCAAGATATCATTTGTTTTTTATTGCTGAGTCATATTTCATTGTATACATATTCCACGTCTTCTTTATCCACTCTTTTGGTAGATGCCTAGGTTGGTCCCATACCTTGGCTATTGTAAATAGTGCTGCAGTGAACATAGGGGTGCATACATCTTTTTGAATTAGTGATTTTGTTTTCTTTGAATAAATTCCCATAAGTAGAATTGCTGGGTTGTATGGTAGTTCTATTTTTAATTATTTGAGGAACCTCCATACTGTTTTCGGTAGTGGCCGTACCAGTGTACAATCCCACCAAAAGTACATGAGCGTTCCATTTTCTCTATATCCTCATCAACATTTGTTCGATTTATTGATGATAGTCACTTTGACAGCTATAAGGGGATATCTCATTGTGGTTTTAATTTGCATTTCTCTGATAATTAGTGACGTTGAACATCTTTTCATGTGTCTGCTGGCCATCTGTATGTCCTCTTTGTAGAAGTGTTTATTCATGTCTTCTGCCCATGTTTTAATTGGATTGATTGGTTTTTTTGTGTGTGTGTGTTGTAGGAGTTTTTTATATATTTTGGATATTAATCTCTTTATAGGATATATCATTTGCAAATATCTTCTCCCATTCTATAGGTTGTCTTTTTGTTTTATTGTAGGTTTCCGTCACTGTGCAAAAACTTTTTAGTTTGATGTAGTCCCATTCATTTATTTTTCTTTTGTTGCCCTTGCTTGAGGAAACATGCCCAAAGAGATATTGCTAAGACAGTGTCAAAGAGTTTACTGTTTATGTTTTGTCTAGAAATTTTATGGTATCAGGTCTTACATTTAAGTCTTTAATCCATTTTCATATTATTTTTGTGTACAGTGTAAGGAAATAGCCCTGTTTCATTTTTCTGCATGTATCCTTCCAGTTTCCCCAGGATCACTTATTGAAGACACTGTCTTTACCCTATTCTTGCCATCTTTGTCATAGATTAGTTGACCATACAAGTGAGGATTTTTTTCTGGGATCTCTCTTCTATTACATGGAACCGTATATCTCTTTTTATGCCACTACCATACCATTTTGATTATTTTAGCTTTGTAGTATAGCCAAAGAAACTTTGAGAAAGAACAGATTGGGAAGTATCATACTCCCTGATTTCAAAATAGAATCTTTTATCTTTTAAAGCAACATATACATTCATTATTAAAATAAAGGTTCTAGTCTTGAGTCTGCCACTCTGTCACCCTGGGTAAGTCATTTGTACACTCCACCCTTTATCTGTAAAGGGGAAATTTGGGCTGAAATTTCTTTTCAGCTCTACTGACCCTTTGAATCTGTGACCATCTAGGAATATGTAGACAGTGGAACCTACATGGGAAGATTCTGAAATTAAATTGTTAATTTAAATTATAATTAACATTTGTAAATAATTAATATTTTGGAGGGGATATAGCAAGGTGTTTTATAAATATAGACAAATTTTGGGATGATAACTTCTAAAGTATGCTACTAAATTATTATTTGTGGGTTAAACAAAGATAAAGGTCCTTTTTCCTAAAGTCTGTTTCTTTCTTTTTAATTTAAGTATTTTATTGTTTACACTATTAGAGTTGTCCCAGTTTTCTCCCCTTTGTCCCCCTTTCCACAGTCAATACCCCACTCCCATAGTCAATCCCCAACCATTGTCCCTGTCCATGGGTGCTGCATATATGTTCTTGTCTAATCCCTTCAACTTCTTTTACTTAGTCCCCAAATCCCCCTTACCCCCTTACGGCCGTCAGTCTCTTCCATGTTTCTATACCTCTGGTTTTATTTTGCTTGTTAGTTTATTGTGTTCATTAGATTCCATTTATAAGTAATATCATGTATTTTTCATTCACCTACTGACTTACTTCACTTAGCATAAGAGTCTTCAGTTTCATTCATGCTGTCAGAAAGGTAAGGCTTCCTTCTTTTCTAATGCTGTGTAATATTCCATTGTGTAACTGTACCAGTTTTTTTAATCTACTTATCTACAGATGGGCACTTAACTGTTTCCAGCACTTGGCTATTGTGAATAATGCTGCTACGAACATAGAATGCATATATTCTATTTTTTTGTATATTTTATTGATTATACTATTACAGTTTTCCCGTTTTTTCTCCTTTATACCCTCCACCCTGCACTGCATCCCATCATCTCCACACCTCTTAGTTCATGTTTATGGGTTCTACATATCAGCTCTTTGGCTTCTCAATTTCCTATACTATTCTTAGCCTCCCCCTATTTTTTTTTTTTTGTCAACATTTTCCCACCACCACTTTCCCCAGCCCCACCACTCCCCACCTCCCACCCTCAATCCTTCCCCCATTTGGCTTTGTCTATGAGTCCTTTATGCATGTTCCTTGATGACCCTTCCCCTCCCTTTTCCCGGTCATCCCTCTCCCTCCTCCCCTTTGGTCACTGTCAGTTTGTTTTTTTATTTCAATGTTGCTGGTTATATTTTGCTTGCTTGTTTGTTTTGTTGATTAGATTCCACTTATAGATGAGATCATATGGTATCTGTCTTTCACTGCCTGGCTTATTTCTCTTAGCATAATGCTCTCCAGTCCCATCCATGCTGTAACAAATGGTAGGAGCTCTTTCTTTCTTTCTGCTGCATAGTATTCCATTGTGTGAATGTACCACAGTTTTTGATCCACTAGTTACTGTTGGTCACTTAGGTTGCTTCCAGTTCTTGGTTAGTGTAAATTGTGCTACTATGAACAGTGGGATGCATACGTTCTTTTGAATTGGTGTTTCAGGATTCTTAGGGTATAATCTTAGCAGTGAAATTGCTGGGCCAAAAGGCAGCTCCATTTTCATTTTTTTGAGGAAATTACAAACTGTTTCCTATAGTGGCTGCACCAGTCTGCATTCCCACCAACAGTGCTCTAGGGTTCCCTTTTCTTCACTTCCTCACCAGCACTCGTTGTTTGTTGATTTGGTTATGATGGCCATTCTGATTGGTGTGAAATGGTATCTCATTGTGGTTTTAATTTGCATCTCTCTGATGGCTAGTGATGCTGAGCATCCTTTCATGTGTCTCTGGGCCCTCTGTACATCCTCCTTGGAGAAGTATCTGTTCAGGTCCTTTGCCCATTTTTTAATTGGGTGGTTTGTCTTCCTGGAGTGGAGCTGTGTGAGTTCTTTATGTATTTTGGAGATCAAGCCCTTGTCTGGGGTATCATGGGCAAATATATTTTCCCATATGGTAGGTTCCCTTTTCATTTTGCTAATGTTTTCTTTTATTTTGATGAAGTCCCATTTGTTTATTCTTTCTTTTATGTCCCTTGCTCTATCGGTGAAAATATTGCTGGGTGGAATATCTGAGATTTTCCTACCTATGTTTTCCTCTAGGACTTTTATGGTGTCATGAGTTATATATAAGTCTTTTATCCATCTTGAGTCGATTTTTGTGTGTGGTGTAAATTGGTGGTGAAATTTCATTTTTTTGCATGTAGCTGTCCAGATGTTCCAACACCATTTGTTGAAGAGACTATTTTTACTCCATTTTATGCTTCTGCCCCTCTTTGTTGAATATTAATTGACCATAGAGATGTGGGTTTGTTCGAGGGCTTTCTATTCTGTTCCATTGACCTATGTGTCTGTTCTTATGCCAGTACCATGCTGTTTTGATTACAGTACCCTTATAATATAGTTTGATGTCAGGTGTTGTGATCCCTCTCACTTCATTTTTCTTTCTCAAAATTGCTGCAGCTATTCAGGGTTTTAAGGTTCCATATAAATTTCTGAAATGTTTGTTCTATATCTGTGAAATATGTCATTGGTATTTTAAGAGGGATTGTGTTCAATCTATACATTGCTTTGGGTAGTATGGACATTTTGATGATGTAAATTCTTCCAATCCAGGAACATGGAATATGTTTCCATTTATTTGTGTCTTCCTTAATTTCTTTCTTCAGTGTTGTGTAGTTTTCTGAGTATAGCCCTTTAACCTCTTTGGTTAAGTTTTTTGCTAGGTACTTTATTTTTCTTGTTGCTATAGTAGATGTGAATCTTTCCCTGATTTTTAATTCTGATATTTCATGGTTGGTGTAAAAAATCCCTTCTGTTTCTGAATATTGACTTTGTATCCAGCTGTTTTGCCTCACTTATGAGGTTGAGTCATTTTTTGGTGGAGTCTATAGGGTTTTCTATGCACACTACCATGTCATCTGTAAACAATGACAGTTTTACTTTCTCCTTTCCAATCTGGATGTCTTTTATTTCTTTTTCTTGTCTGATGGCTGTGGCTGGGACTTCTAATACTATTTTGAAGAGAAGTGGTGAAAGCGGATACCTTTCTCTTGTTCCCGATCTTAGTGGAAAAGCTTTTATTTTTTGCCTGTTCAGTATAATGTAGGATATAGGTTTCTTGTATGTAGCCTTTATTATGTTAAGATAGGGTTTATGTATTCTTTTGAATTGGTGTTTTGGAATTCTTAGGATATATTACCAGCAGTGGAATCACTGGGCCAAAAGGCAGTCCCATTTTTCATTTTTTGAGGAAATTTCAAACTTTTTTCCATAGTGGCTGTACCAGTCTGCATTCCCACAGTAGTGCACTGGGGTTCTCTTTTCTCTCCACGTCATTGCCAGCACTTAATGATAGCCATTTTGGCAGGCATGAGATGGTATCTTATTGTGGTTTTAATTTGCATCTCTCTGATGGCTAGTGATGTTGAGGATTTTTTCATATGCCTATGGGCCATCTGTGTGTCCCCCTTGGAGAACTGTCTTTCAGGTCCTTTGCTCATTTTTTGATAAAGCTTATTTCTTCTCTATCTTCTCCAAAAATCATCCCCTTATTCTCCACTGAAAATGGAGATCTCCATCTTCTCTGTGACCATAAAATTTGGCATGTGTATACAGTAAAATATATACAGTGAAATAAATTTATTTCATTGTGACTTACGTTATAGGTGAGTTCACAGCTTCTCTGTCTCCCTTGTTAACCAGTAAGCTCCTGGAAAAAGAAATCATGTTGCATATCTCTTCATCTGGTGCCCAAAAATCTAGAATTGATTGAGTATGGATGTCTGTACGGTCATGTGTGATCATGGGTGGTCATGGGTGGATGGTCATGGATTCAGAGCATGTGCACTGGTGCGAGTTCTGAAGTAACAGCAGCTCATACGGGCATGAACAATGCCCTCAGACCATCCCTTGTTGTGTTTCTGTGGATCCTGGACTCTGGGCCCTGGTTCAGTTTTTCTTTATTCTTATTCCTCTTCTTTCATTTTTGCCTTTGCCCTTTCTAGTAGGAGTCTTCTACTTTAACTCCAATGTTGAGCCTGATGGAAGCCTTGTAAGCCACATATTAGGAGGGGTATTGTATTACCCAAATGTACACAATACGTAGTAGCCCTACCCAACATCCTCCACTTGCTGTGTTTATGTGTTCACACCCTAAATCCATCCTCTGACCTTCATATTTCATGAGACCTATTATCAATTTTTGTGCCTTTATCTCCCTGGTCCTCCATTTTCTGTTAAACTAAATTATTACTCCAAATGGCTTGTCTTCTGTCTCCTGGATCAATATTACTTAGAAGAAAACCTGTCATTTTGATCTCTCTCATTTGGTCATAAGCATCTACTCAAGAATATTTCTCATCAACATCCCAGTTGGGCCCAAGTCAGTGTTCCCTAATACTGTCCCCTTCTCTGTTACTGTCTTTAAAAGCAGTGTGGCAAATACAAAGCTATAAATGAAACAGTGATAATACTTGACTATATGCCAGTACTCTTCTAAGCACTTTGCAAGTATTACCTTATTTAATTTTTATATTTCTATGAGATTTAGCATTTAAACAATTATTTTGTAGTTGAGGAAAGTGAAGCACAATTAACTAGTCTGGCCTGAGGGTTTGGTTCTTCATCCTTATTCTAAACTCAGTGAGTTGCAAATAAATATTCCAGCTCTGTCGCTTGTAGACACATGATAGGATTGCATCTCCTGCTCCCTTATGGTTGGGACAGGTCATGTGACTTACTCTGACCCATAACTTGTTAGCAAAAGTGACATTCAAGTTAAAGCATTTAATTGGGGATATACAACCCTCCATATGCTCTTTTGTCCTGGTATGAAAACCAGCAGTGCTCAAGATAATGGCTTATCTAAAGCTAGAGTCACAGAATGACTACTGTGAGCAGAGGCCCCTGACAACATGTAGTGTGAGGAAGCCAAAAGCTTCTGTGGCAAAGCACACATATCTAGGGCTGGTTCATTGCCATAGTATAACCTACCCTATCTCAACTCCATGTACAGGCCAGAACAGTATAAATGCAGAGCAGATTCTCTGTGGTGTCTAGGATAGATCTCCTAAAAATTAGTGATTTATTATGATATTACCTTATTTTAATCCATTAAGTACCAATTTCAGGCTTAGTTTTTATCCTTTATTTTTCCAAGTATATCTCCAGAATATGTCTCAAAATTCTTTTACTTTTATAACAAACCCTGAGGCTTGTTCTTCTTCTTCTTTTATTTATTTTTTTAAAGATTTCGTTTATTTTTAGACAGAGGGGAAGGGAGGGAGAAGGCGAAGGAAAGAAACATCAATGTGTGGTTGCCTCTCACAAACCCCCTACTAGGGACCTGGCTCACAACTCAGGCATGTACCCTGACTGGGAATCGAACCAGCGATCCTTTGGTTTGCAGGCCGGCGCTCAATCCACTGAGCAACACCAGCCAGGGCTGTTCTTAATATTGCTTTAAATTTACTGTAGTTGCCCAAATAGTAGCTTTACAGCTTTAAGATATTATAGGATATTCTAGAAATTTGGCCAGTATTCCTAATTCAAAAAGTATATTTAAAAAATTCATGTTTACAATTTGGGAAAACATAATAATCTTGAGTGCTCAGAGGATAAGTTGAAACTATATAAGTAACTATAATTGTCTTTGTAAAGAAAGTTATCGCAGATACCCATTCATTAGGAGCACTGTATTTAATTATCTAGAAATAATCTTAGCTGTAGTTATTGCTGGCTATAAAAAGTTAATTTAGATTTAATTTTTAAAAGTTAATTAGCTAAAATGACTCTTATTCTTATTATTAAAAATAGAATGTCTCTGACATTCTACAGGGCTGTATAAACTGTAGAACAACTTGTATCAGAAAGTTTAGGGCTCATTAAAATTTATAACATTATTTAATTACCATAGTTGTTTTAAAGTAGAACTCAAAATTATAATCATTAGTAGTTTTTTAAAGTACAGTTATGCATGTTTATAATAGCTTCTAAGAGGACAATATTTTCTAGAGCGGGGGTTAGCATACTTTTTTTGTTAAGGGCCAGATAGTAAATGTTTTTGACTTGATTGGCTGTGTCCTAATAGTCACTATTACAACTACTCAAGCATGTGACTGGGACTCAAAAACATCCACGGGCAGTACATAAGTGATGCAGTGTCTGCGTTCTGATAAAACTTTATTTGGTAAAATAGGCAAGATTTTGCGTCGGGGTGCTAATTCCTGATCTAGAGAGAGTTTTCAAAGAAGATCTTTATCGTTTCACAGCACTCTATACACCAACTCCTGAATAAAGAAAGAAAGATTGCAGGTAATCATAAATTTCATTTTGTGGCTTCACATCCTTCTAAGGCATCCTTTAGAGCTGCTCTGTGGAGCTCTGAGCACTAAAAGCTCCACCAGGCTGGTGGCTGGAGTGCTGTAAAGGGGACGAGGAAACCTTGCCGGCCACTCTGAGTTGTCTCTATGAATCCCTTGTGTGGCCCTAAGTATGATATAAACTCAATTTCTCCATATATAAAGCAAGCAGGTATAGTGTCACCAGGTCCCTTTCAGCTACCATGTTCTTTCTATAATTGTATTATTAGAAACATTAAAAAATTTAGACCTATAAATCATCAAGTGAAAATTATAAGAATTAATAGAGCCTTGTAAAAGGCTTTCAGCACCTAGTGTTAAAGATACCACATTAGTAACTTTTTGTTAGAGTTCCTAAAAATAATGTTTACATTTATTGCTTTTGTAGGACTGCATTCCGTAGGCTGTTGGAAAGCCATAGAGGCTATCCCCATTTTGGGGTAGATGATATATAATGAATTTCCTAAATTCAAGTTTAGTTCAGCTGTATCCTACCTTCACCTTTATGTAGCTATTTCAGGTGTGTATGGGTACTCATCTGAGACCTGATTTTGAGGGGCTTGGGCAAGTTAAAATCAGCATGTGTGTACTTGAGGGGACTTTTCTCCCTTCTTTGCATTTAAGTTATTACTTCGCCTATAGATGCCCAAATATAAAGGGAGTATTCTGATAAAAGTAACATATTGGCTTATGGAAATGTATACACATACACTATATACAGAATTGGGCAAAAGTAGGTTTATAGTTGTGGGTACATGAAACACAGATTTATTCTTGTATTATCATTTATTAATTATTATACTATTTTTCATACGAACAACTGCAAACCTACTGTTGCCCTACCCTGCATATGTACAGTTGACCCTTGAATAATGCTTGGGTTAGGAGTGCCAACCCCACACACATTCAAAAACATGCATGTAACTTTTGACTCCCCCAAACTTACTCAGTATCCTTGAGTGATTGGTTCTAAGACTCCCCACCGATACCAGAATCTGCGGATGCTCAAATTCCTTGCGTAAAATTGTATAGATTGGTCTTCTGCATCCATGGACTCCCAACTGCAGATCGAAAAGAATACAGGTTAAAGAAGATGTAATATATAAATATAATGGAATATCCCTCAGTCATAAAAAAGAATGAAATCTTACGATTTGTGACAACATGGATGGACTGAGAGGGTCTTATGCTGAGTGAAGTAAGTCAGACAGAGAAAGACAAATACTGTATGATTTCACATAAATGTATGTGAAATTTAAAGAACAAAATAAACAAACAACACAGGCACAGACCCATCGATACAGAAAACAAACTGATGGTTGCCAGATAGGAGAGGGTTTGAGGAGCTAGGTAAAAAATATGAAAGGATTAAGAAGTACAAATCAGTAGTTACAAAATAGTCATGGGGCTATAAAGCACAGCGTGGGGAATATAGTCAATAATATTGTAATAAGTATGGGTGGTGCTAGGTGGGTGGTAGACTTATTGGGGCGATCACTTCACAAATTACATAAACATCTAACCACTATGCTATATATCTGAAACTATTATAAAATAATATTAAGTATTGAGATACAAAAAAAGTTAAAAAATAGTACAGTATTTATTGAAGAAACTACATATAAGCTCAAGCTTGTATTGCTCAAGGGTCAGCTGTATGCACACAAATTATTATATCTATGTGTATACACATATATACAAGATTAATCTAACATCTGTGGTACACACACACACTATTTCAGGAGACAGTCTAAGGACAGAATATGAATACAAACAAAATATTCAGAAGATAACGCTGTTAAAAATTGAGATCATGAAACTTTTTCAGTGTAAGGACTATGAAGACTTTTGATTTAAAAAATCTGGCACAATATCTGATGTAATAGCTGCTTTAATGATTGTTAGATGAATAACTACATTAATGAAAGGACATTAATCTTTTAGTGTCAAAAATGGAATGGTTGATAAGCGCGGGTCTGTATTTATTGTTTTGTTACCAAGTGCCAGGAGAATAAGCAGGTATGACTTAAGAGCATTCCATGTATAAATTTCATTAATGTCGATAGCGTTATCATAGAACAATGATCTGCTAAGTTGCGATTGAAAAAATGTTGAAAAGTCCCTTGAAATCTTACTGTAAGTTGCTGAGCTGAATTCAGCCTTGGGCCCTAGCCACAGAGGTTTGATGACTGAAGAAACCAAATTTCTTTAACAAAGACTGGCTGTGATAGAACAGAAACAGTAAGAGCCATGAAAAAAGTATAGTAGACAATGATCTGGAATAAATTCAAAATTAATAAGCCATATTGTATTGGATAAGAGCTTTATTCCAAAATGAAGTTTTTTATAACAAAATGATTGCATAGCCCTAATAATTTTCAAATTATCAACCATTTATTCAGTGCTACTGGGTAGAAAATAGTGCGGAAACTGCCTAATAAAGGATTACGAAGTTGAACAGTTTATAATCCGCGCCCAAAATATATGGCAAACCATAAAACAAGGATAAAATGGAATATATGGAGGAAAAGGATGAGCTGGAAACATTTTAAGCAGCAATTTATAATTGCAAACAATGCAGCAATGAATAACCCTATGCCTCGTATTTTTGTATTGTTGGAAGTGTACTTTCAGGGTAAATTTCAGTGTGAGAATGTTCAGTCAAATGGGAAATGCACATGGAGTTTTCTTGGATGTTGCCAAATTTTCCTCCAGGAAGGCTGCACCAGTTTATACTTCCATCAGCAATGTATCAATATACGGCTGTGTGACAGTCTCATCAGTGTAATGAGTCATTAAATGTGTACATTTTCTCCAATCTGATAGATGAGAAATGGTATCTCAGTGTTTAATTTGTATGTCTCTAGTTGTTAGTAAGCTTAATCATCTTTTCCAGATGTTCAAAGACCACTTTTATATTGTTTTGTACATTGTCCATGACTTTTGCCCACTTTTTAATTAAAATTTTGGCTTTTTTCCTTATTTTAAGAGATCTTTGTATATTAGGAATATTAACCCTTATTTATTATATATTACAAGTATTTTCTTTGAGCTTATCAGTAGTCTTTTAATTTTTGTGTTTGTTTGTTTTGCTATTTGTGGTCAGCATAGTAATTAATTTCCTCCTAATATGTCCATTTTCTAATTCCCCAAACCTATAAATATATTACCTTACATGGCAAAAAATACTTTATAGATGTGATTCAATTACGGACCCTCAGATGGAGAGAGTACTCTGGATTATTCAAGTGGACCAAACATTATCACAAGTCTCCGAAAAGCTAATAATTATTCTTAGCTGTGAGGGGAACGCAAAGCTGGAAAAAAAGATCGGAGAGCTACTGTGCTGCTGGCTTTGAAGATGGCAGAAAGGCCATGAGCCGAGGACCCAGGAAGCTGGAGAGGCAAGGAACCATTCTCTCTGTATAGCCTCTGAAAGTAATGCAGCCCTCCTGACATCTTGATTTTAGATGTTAGACCAGTCTGAATTCTGATCTAGGAATTATAAGGTGGTAACTTTGTGTTGTTTAAAGCCACTGCATGTGATGATTTGTTATAGCAGTCATAGAGGGCTAATATACCATGCCATTATATTACTAAAAATTTCAGGTAGTGAAATTTATTAATCTTTTATTACATTTGGAGTTTGAATCATTGTTACATAACACAGGTTTGAATCATTGTTACATAATGCAGGTTGTAAAGGAATTCACCTGTGTGTTTTTCCTTGCATTTGTATGGCCTCGTTTTTTACATTTAGATTCCTAATGTATTTGGAGTTAATGCTTGTGCATGGTTTGGGTATGAATGTAGTGTTCTGTTTGGTCAAAAGACCAACCAGTTGTTTCAGCATTGTTTATTAAAAGACTCCATCACTGACCCAGTGACCGGAGACACCTTCTGTATTGTATAGCATCTTTCCATATGTGCTTGGGCTTGTTTGTGGGCCTGGTCACCTGTCCCTGGCCTGTCTGTTCATGCACCAGGCACCACACCCTTTTTATTACAGGAGACTCGCAGCATGTTTGGAATTGTTTTTCCCCTTGCAGCTCTTATTTCTCAGTGTTTTCCTGACTATTCTTGTAAGACATTTTATATGAACTTCAGTAGCAGCTTACCTAGCTAAAAAAAAATCTTGTTGGTATTCTGGTTTAAATTGTGTTAATTTTATATAGTAACTTAGAGAAAACTGACATCTTTATAATGTTGAATCATCTGTTGAGAACAGTGAATGACATTTTTTCAGGTCTATTTTTGTGACTTCCAGGAGTTTTACAGTTGGTTTTATACACTTCATCCTATGATTTTTCTTAAGTATTTTATCTTCTTTGGTAAATGACATTTTCTATAATGGTATAAGCTCTAACAGGTTATTATTAGTGTATATGAAGATGATTGATTTTTGTGTATTAATTTTTACTGAATCTGAATATTTATTGGTTGAGTTAATTTTATCCTTGATTCACATAATTTTTCAGGCATACTATCACATTATCAGCAAATATGGTTTTTACTTTTTCTTTCTCAATTCTTAAAATTACACTTGACTTGTTTTGAGTAATTTCACTGAATACCATATACTGTTGAATAAGTAGTGGAAATGGTAGGTATATTTGCCTTGTTCCTCATTTTACTAGAAATGCCTCAAATATTTCTCCATTGAGATACTGGTGTTAGGTGCAGGGGGTGGGGGTGAGAGAGAGAGAGAGAGATTGATTTATCATATTAAGAAAATATGCATGAATTTCTATCTTCTTTTCACCAGGGAGGGTGTTAAATTTTGTCAAACCTCTTTAAATCATGCAATTTTTACCATTAGATTCATTAATGTGTATATTATATGAATGAACTAATTAATATTCAGCCAAATACAAGTGACCTTTGGTCATGAAATCTTTTTTAATGTGGTATTGCGTTGTTTTGCTCTTTATTTAGTATTTTTTCATTGATATATCTAGTGGCATTGGTCTATATATGTATTTTTAACTATTGGGTTAAATTTTTTTCTTAATTCCCACTGCCGTAACAAAATACCATAAAATCGATGGCTTAGCAACAACAGAAATTTATTTCTCACTGTTTCAGAGGCTGAAAGATGGAGATCAGGGTGCCAGCGTGGTGAGGTTCTGGTGAGGGCCCTCTTTCTTGTAGCAGACTGCTCACTGTATGCTCAAATGGTAGGGAGCAGAGGGAGGGAGCAAGTTCTCTCATGGCTCTTAAAAGGGCACTAATCTATTAAAGAAGGCTCACCCTGATGACCTTATCTAATCCCAGTTACCTTCCAAAGGCCCCTCCATTCTTATACAGTCACTTTTTGGAGTAGGGTTTTACCATATGGATTTATCGTGTATGAAAACATTCAGTCCATAACAACTTTCATTGTTATCTTTGCTTCATAAAAATAATTAGAAAATTTTTCTTAATTTTTCATGTTCTGGAAAAACATATGAAATATTAGGATGGTCTCATCTTGGGGATTTATTTGTTAGAATTCTCTGTGAAACTATCTGGGCTTATAATTTTTTTGGTGGGATAGTATATTAATTACTTTCTCCATTTCTTTTTGAAAAGTTGGTCTGATTAAGCTTTCTATCCTTAACAGAGACAACTTTGATAAATATCTTTTCCAAAGAATTATTCCATTTTATCTGTTTTCAAATTTATTTGCATAGAGATGAGATCTATAAAGTAGTCTCTTATTTCTTTTCCTGTTTCAGTGGTTATTTGTCATTTTTTACCTTGTATATTTCTTATATGTCTTTTCCCTTTCCACCTTTTTTTTTTAAATCAAGTTATGTATTCATCCATTTAAAAGAAACAAGCTGGCTTTTGATTTCTTAACTAGGTTTATTGCTTTTCTACTTTCTACTTAATTACAATTTGCTCTATCCTTGTTTCTTGCTTTGTGCTTTCTTTGCTTATCCTTCCATTTTTGACCTTTTAAGTGAGAATTAAGTTTCTTTATACTCTAATTTTTATTGTTGAATTTGCTTAGGGATTTTTTTATTTTTTATTTTTTGTGACCACGGCCAGTTAAATGCAGCCAGTTGTTTTCATTATTTTTTTTAGAAACTTTTAAATTTTAGTTTGAATTCTTTCCTTCATTCTAATTTACAGGATGGAGAGCTTTCTCATTTTTAAATTTTGTTGATAATTTATTGTTTAATTGCACTGTTATCAGCAGGTACTTATATTATTTCTCCTTCATAGAACTTACTGGTTTATTTTGAGGCATAATGTGTAATGAATTTTTGTATTATTCCATGTGGGTGTGTATATGTGAATGAGACTTTCCCTTGAGCACATGCTTAGATAAGGGGCTGCCATGTCTTAGAGTATGAGCACCTTCAACTCTACTGCATAGGCCCAAATTGTTCCCACCGGAATGTGTAGGAGCCCCTGTTTACGTGCATCCTCACCAATGCGTACTGTAATAAAAAGGATTATTTTTTCTATGATGATATGTTTGAAATGGTATGTCAGCATAGTTTTAATTTGTATGTCCTGAGCAATGAGATTGCACACTTTAATAGTTATTGCCATTTAATTATCTTCTTCTGTGAACTATTTATTTATATACTTTCCCTTTTTATAAAAATTTCCTACTCATTTGCAATTCTTTATAAATTTGGAATAGTGATTTTTATTAGGATATGTTTCAAAAGGATTCTACTAGTCTGTGCTTTGAATTTTTATTTTCTTTATGGTAATTTTTTTTTCTTGCAGAGATTCAAAAATGAAATGTAGTGAAATATTTCAATATACTTCCCAGCCTGATGATATAAAAGTGTTCTCCAAAGCATTCTTCAAAAAGTTGAATAGATTTGCTTTTCACATTTAGTGGGTTTTTTTTAAGACTTTATTCTTTAAGAGCAGTTTTAGGTTTATAAGAAAATTGAGAGGAAGGTAGAGAGATTTCCCACATACTCATTGCCTCCACAAATGCATAGCCACCCAAATTGTCAACATCGTTTATCAGAGTGGTACATTTTTACCAAGGATAAACCTACACTGACACATTATACTCACATAAAGTCTGTAGTTTGCCTCGGGGTTTACTCTTGGTGGTGAATTTTCTGTGTGTTTGGACAAATTTATAATGACATATATCCATTATTATAATACATTAGGAGTATTTTCACTACCCTAAAAATTCTTTGTGCTCTGTCTATTCATCTCTTCCTTGGCCCCAACCCCTGGGAACCACAGATCTTTTTATTGTCTCCATAGTTTTGCCTTTTCCGTGTCATATAGTTGGAATTGTACAGTATGTAGCCTTCTCAAATTGCCTTCTTCCACTTAGTAATATGCATTTATGGTTCCTCCATGTCTTCTCATGTCTTGATAGTTCATTTATTTTTAATGTTGAATAATATTCATTGAGCATACCATAGTTTGTTTATCCATTCACCTACTGGAGAACATCTTTGTTACTTTTAAGTTTTGGCAATTATGAACAAAGTTGCTACACATCTGGTGCAGGTTTAAAAAGTGTATATTTTTAATCCTCACTGGGGAATATGTTTATTGATTTGAGAGAGAGAAAGGGAGAGGGAAAGAGAGAGAGAGGGAGTGAGGAAGAGAGAGAGAGAGAGAGAGGGAGGTGGGGGGCATCGATGTGAGAGAGAAACTTCAAATGGTTGCCTCCTGTATGTCCTGTATGCATCCTGATAGCGGTCTGAATCTGCAACATAGATATGTGCCCTGACCAGGAACTGAACCCAAAACATTTTGGTGTAAGGGATGATGTGCCAAACAGTGGAGCCACCCAGCCAGGGCTAGTGCAGGTTTTTATGCAGAATTAAGTTCTTAACTTCTTTGGGTAAATATCAAAGAACACAATTGCTGGATCACATGGTAAGAGTGTATTTAGTTTTGTAAGAAACTGCCCAACTGTCTTTACCATGTTGCATTCCCAGCAGCGTGTGAGAGGTTCTGTTGCTTCACATCCTCACCAGTATTTGGTGGTGTCACTAGATGTCAGCCATTGTAACAGGTATATAGTAGAAGCTCATTATTGTTTTAACTTGCATTTCCTTGATGACATCATGCATAGTATCTTTTCATATGCTTATTTTCCATTTGCATATCTTTTTCTGTGAGGTGTCTTTTAAGATCTTTGGCCCATTTCTAATCAGGTTGTTTTCTTATTGTTAACTTTTAAGTGTAGTTATATACTTAAATAATAGGGTTTTTATTATTAGATGTGTCTTTTGAAAAATTTTTTTATAGTCTATGGCTTGTCTTCTCATTCTCTTGATTTTATATTTCACAGAGCAGAAATTTTAATTTTAATGAAATCCAGGTCATCAATTATTTCCTTCATGGATTACATCTTCAGCACTATATCGAAAAAGGCATCACTATATCCAAGGGAATATAGGTTTTCTTGTAGATTATTATCTAGGGGTTTTATAGTTTTGTATTTTACATTTAGGTCTATGATTTATTTTGAGTTAATTTTTGTGAAGAATATAAAGTCTGTGACTACATTTTTTTTAACATGTGGGTGTCCAGTTGTTCAAACACCATTTGTCGAAGAGACTGTCTTTGCTCCATTATACTACCTTTGCTCATTTATCAAAGCTCAGCTGACTGTATTTATGGCAACCTATTTCTGGTCTTTCTATTCTGTTCCACTGATTTGTTTGTCTATTCTTTTGTCAACGTCACACCGTCTTGCTTACTGTAGATTTATAATAAGTCTTGTAATTGGGTAGTGCCATGTTTAGTTTGTTTTCCGAGTTTATTTTTTGAGAGTAAGTTCTAGATTTTTCTTTGTTCAGATAGAAAGTTTAGCTGATGCTGTTGTTCCAATAGTCAATCCTTCAACCACTAATTAATGGCGCCATTTCTGTGATTACCTCTATTTCTTATGTCTGGGTTTATTTCTAGTCTCACTTTCTATTCTGTTGATGCCATTATGTGTTTCATTTACCTGTTTAATTACCTACCTTTATAATATAGTGTCTCATGCTTTTTTGAATGTTAGTGGAGTCACACTTCTTAAAAATTAGTTGGTTGTTTTTAGCTTTTTTCTGTTTTATAAGAGTTTGACGATCATTTTATAGAAGAAGCCACATTGAGACTGATGGGAAGGGTGGGAATAAGAAAAGGGCTGGCCACACTCTCATGGGTGGCAGGTGAGGTTCTGGAGGAATTATCTCACCTGTAGGGTTGTACCTCTTAAGAAGCATGGGGTCTCAGCCCCAAGCCAGGTTCCCCAGCCCAGAGTTGGGAAGAGGAGCCCATATAATATCTGGCTGTGAAAATCAGTGGGGTGTATGTCCATTAGGGAGAGATGGGTGTCCACTAGAGACACAGGTTTCCTGCAGAAGGGCCAACGCACAAAATCTCATTCACAGCCATTCACCCTGGGCTCTGGTGGAGGGAGGAAGTGTGGAGCGAACTAAAGTTGTATGAGGAAAGTCTGGGGTTTGTGGCTCTAGAGAGAGAGCTGAAGAAACAGCTTCCAATATCTCTGTGCTGAGTCACTCTGCCACACTGCCGACACCATCTTTCTTGGGTGGATCACTCCCCTCCTATGGCATCAACCTGAGGAAATACAACAGCCCCATGTTATGGACTCCCTCTTGCCCCACCCTGTGGAGTTTACAACCTCCTGAGGAGTCAGCTGTGTTGGCCAGTGTGTAGAGGTCTGGGCAAAATCAGGGGGTGTCAGTGACTGAGTTGTATGGCTTTGGGGCAGGGACCATTCCCTCACTTTCCCATGAACCTGACTGGTGCTTCCCCTTTGAGGCAGATCTGCTAGAATGACCCTCTGGGCTTCTGGCTGACCCATCCTCTAGGCCCTGGTGGCCCCTCCACCCAGACTTCTAGTGGCTCTGCCGTGCCAAAGTCTGGGCAAAATCTGAGACAGACCGAGTGGTGTGGCTCTGGGGCTGGGGCTACATGCCCCACCTTCCCCAAAGCCTGACAGGCACCTTCCCCTCATGGAGATCCACTAGCTCCATCGTCCTGATGCCCTGATGCCCCAACTGACTAAACCCTGTCTCTTCCCAGTAGAATCTGGAACGGACTGAGTTGTGTGGCTCTAAGACAGGGGCCATATTTTCCTTGCACACCCAACTGGAGTAGAGTCTTCCTTCTCAGGGCCAAATCTTGGTCTATTTGTGCCTGATAAGCTCTGCTGGCCTCACCCTGATGATTCCCTGAGACCCCACCCAAACACAAACATTTGCAAGCACCCAGCTGGTGGCAGCCTGACTTGGTATGCCTGGGGACATTTTCGCAGTGACCTCAGACCCAGCACTGGCACCAAGTTTGAACCTGTATCAGTCTAGTGAGCACCACTTGCCCCTACCTGGCGACTCACTGAGAACATACCTCATGCAACTTGAGTATAGGCAGAGATCTTTTCCAATGACCAAGCCTAATTAATGGGCAGCTGGCTGTCAGAGGCAGGTGAACCTTAGTGTGCCTGGAACTCTTTCTGACCTGCCCTAAGGCCCTGTGCTGGTAAAAGCCAGCTATGGTGTACAGCTTGGTCCTTCCCATGTGCCTCCAGGCCCAGTAGAGGTGGCTACAAATGGCAGATCTCCTGTAGCTCAAAGCAAGTTACCCAGGGCAGACATAGGCAGCATCCGACATTGGTCTGCACCAGAGTCCCTCCAAAGAATCCTAGAATCAATATACCCGGTGGCCAGCTTCAGGGAAAAACAGAGCAGGATCCAGTAAGTTTCACAAGTGGCATATCCAAAGCAAGATCTCAGCGGGTACAAGGCCTGCTGAGGCAAATTCTACTTCTGGTGGTCGGCACCTTTACAGCAGTTCACGTACGGTGGTTAGGGTATAGTCTCACAGTCAGGCAGCCTGAGGGTTGATCCAATGCACATCTAAGCAGGGTGCAATCAAGACTCAAACACAAGAGGAGGGCCCACATAACCCACACAAGCGATATTCCTGCAATACCCAGCTCAGGTGATCAAGGAGACTGAACCATTGGGTCCCACAGGACACCTGCTACCTAAGGCCATCCCATGAAAACTAGGAGTCATAGCAGATCTATCTATATATAGAAACAAACACAAAGAGATAGCAAAACACAATACATATAAACAAACACAAAGAGGAGACAAAGAAGCATGTCTCAAATGAGAAAGAACAGGAGAAATCTCTAGAAAAAGAGATAAAGAATGGAGGTAAGCAATTTATCAGATACAGAGTTCAAAGCAGTGGTTATAGGGTTGCTCAACAACACAAAAAAGGGCATAGAAACCATAAAAAAAGACCAGTCAGAAATGAAGAATACAGGAGGAGGGATCAAGATGGCAGAGGAGTGAATGGCAGTCACACTGACCTCCTCCCAGGACCAATCTGGCATTACAACTAAATGGTAGAGAAATCACCTGGAACAAGCAACTGAACACGAGCGAGAGAGAAGCCTCATAACCTCAGGCAGACAGAAAAATCAGTTCAGCACAACCTGACTGGTAAGGAGAGTGTCGGAGAGCTGAGAGGGCCGGTTGGGCACTGGCAGGCAGCAGTGCCAGAGGGATTTTTAAGTAGTCAGTTGGATCTCTCTCAAAGAGCGGGGTCTAAGCCATAAGCAGGGATCCCCAGCCTACAGCGCCAGAGCCCTGAAAGTACACAGATAACAGCCAGCTGAGGAAAGTGTGCAGGGTCGCTTTCTGCCAGACATGGGCAGCTCGAGACTGAAAGAGCCGATCGAAGGGCCAACACATAGATTTTCATTTGCAGCCACTTACCCTGGGCTCCAGCAAAGGCAGGGGCAGAGTGGGCTGGAGATGCCTGAGGAGAGACTGGGGACGAAGGCTTTGGGGAAAGAACTGAGAGAGTAGCCACAGGGATCCCAGTGCTGAGTCATCCCCCATAAGGCAGCAGTCATAGAGCTCACACAGACCACTCCCTCCGAGTAGCAGCAGCCTGAGGGGAAACATTAGCCTAGACCCCAGGAGGGATTATACCCTACCCTAGGGTGCTTAAAACTAACTGCTGAGCGGAGAGTGACTATATTAACAACTGAAGGAGTCAGCCACAGGCAGTAGATCCTGTGAAGTCTCATACAGGCTGCCTAAGGTCAGACAGGATCAACACCTGACATCACTAGCGGTGGATCCAGAAAGAAAAAAACAGCGGTAAATACTAGAGGCTACTGAGACAAAATCCACTGTAGTCCTCTCCATGATTTGTGATATTTTCTTTCTAAATAGCTTTTTAATGTTCATTTTTGTCCATCAAGTTGGTTCATATTAAGTCACTATATTTTATACCACAGTTTATTTCTCTCCTGTTTTACAATGGTCTTAATCTCTTTACAGCCTTATTAATACTGGTTCATTTGCTGTTGATAGTGGGATTGTAGGGGGAGTTATATTTGCAGTCGTGGGTTTGTTTCCTGGGCTTCGCGGTTTTCCTCAGATAGATAAATAATGGGAAAACCAAGAAATAACCCCCAATCAAAAGGAAAGGAGGAATCCTTAGAAAGAGTACTAAATGAAATAGAGGCAAGTAAACTATCAGATATTGAGTTGAAAACAATGGTTATAAGGAAGCCCAATGAACTCAATGAGCTCAGTGAGAATTACAAAAAACTACAGGGAAACTATAAGGAACTTACTAAAAACTATATCAGCATGAATAGGCCATAGAAACTATCAACAAGAATCAAGAGGAAATGAAGAATACAATTTATGAATTGAAGAACACAGTAGAAGGAATCAAAGGCAGGCTAGATGAAGCAGAGGATCGAGTCAGTGAACTGGACGACAAGGTAGAAAAAAAACTCCCAGAAAGAGCAAGAAAATGAAAAAAGGCTCAGATAGAATGAAGAGGTGTTAAGGGCAATGCAGGACAACCTGAAATGTAATAGTATGTGTATAATAGGAATACCAGGAGAAGAAGAGGAGCAAGGGATAGAATACCTGTGTGAAAAATGATGATGGAAAACTTCCCTAATTTGAGGAGAGAAAAAGTCACACAAGACCTGGAAGGACAGAGGGTCCCATTCAAGAGGAACCCAAAGAGACCCATTCCAAGACACATCATAATTAAAATGGCAGATATCAAGGACAAAGAGAGAATCTTAAAGGCAACAAGGGAGAGACAGGAAGTAACATACAAGGGAGCCCCAAAAAAGCTAGCAGCTGACTTCTCCACAGAAACACGTCAAGCCAGAAGGGAATGGCAAGAAATATTCCGAGTAATTAAAAGCAAAGGCCTGCAAACAACACTGATCTACTCAGCAAGGCTCTCAATTAAAATGAAAGGCAAAATAAGGAGTTCCTCAGACAAAAGAAGGCTAACAGAATAAACCGACACCAAACCAGCATTGGAAGATATGCTAAAGGGACTGCTTTAAGAAGATGAAGAAAAAGAGTGAGAGAGAGAGGAACAAAAGCACAACAGGAAGAAATGAAAAAGTACCTATCAATAATAACTTTAAATGTAAATGAATTAAATGCTCCAATTAAAAGGCAGAGTAGCTGAATAGATAAGAAAACATGACCCACACATATGCTGCCTACAAGAGACCCACCTCAGAACAAAAGACCTGCACAGACTGAAAGTGAAGGGTTGGAAAAAAATATTCCAAGCAAATGAACAAGAAAAAGAATCTAGGGTAGTGATACTTATATCAGACAAAATAGACTTCAAAAAAGACCATAAAAAGAGACACTGAAGGACACTTCATAATACTCAAAGGAAGAATCCATCAAGAAGGCATAAACATTGTAAACCTATATGCATCCAACATAGGACCATCCAAACATATAAGGAAAATCCTGGAGGACTTCAGGAAAGATATAGAAAACAGCACACTTATAGTAGGTGATTTTAAAACCCCACTGTCTACAGTGCATAGATCATCCAAACAAAATATCAACAAGGATACTGTGGAACTGAACGACACATTAGATCAAATGGTTCTATATCTATAGAACCTTTCATCCCAGAGAAGCAAAATACACATTCATTTCAAATGTACATGGAACATTTTCAAAGATAGAACTCATGACAGGACACAAAACAAGCCTCAACAAATTTAAGAAAATTGAAATCATATCAAGCATTTTCTCAGGCCACAAGGACTTAAAACTACAAACCAACCTCAAGGGAAAAACTCAAAAACATTAAAACTCATGGAGACTGAATAGTATGCTAGTAGACAATGTATGAGTCAATAATGAGATCAAGGAAGAAATCAAAAAGTTTCTGAAAACAAATGAAAATGGACATACAACGGTCCAAAACCTATGGGACACAGCAAAGGCAGTCCTGAGAGGAGAGTTCATAGCATTACAGGTCTACCTAAAAAAGATGGAAACATTTCAAATAAACAACCTAACCCTATGTCTACAAGAACTAGAGAAACAACAAACAAATCCCAGAGCGAGTAGAAGAAAGGAGATCATCAAGATCAGAGCAGAATTGAATGACATAGAGACTGAAAGAACCATTTAAAGGATCAATAAAGCCAGGAGCTGGTTCTTTGAAAAGATAAACAAAATCGACAAGACTTTAAGCAGACTCATCAAGAAAAAAAGGGAGAGGACCCAAATAAATAAAATCAGAAATGAAAGAGGAAAGATTACAACTGATACCACAGAGATACCACAAAGGACTGTAAGAAATTACTATGGACAACTATATGCCAAGAAATTTCAAAACCCAAATGGGTGAAATGGATAAATTTCTAGAAAAATATAATTTCTAAAACTGAATGAAAAGAAACAGAAAGCCTGAACAGACCAATAACAGCTGGTAAAATTGAAGCTGTAATCAAAAAATTCCAGGTACACAAAATTCCTGCACCAGATGGTTTCACAGGAGAATTCTACAAAACATTTAAGGACAAGCTAACCTCTGCCCTTCTCAGACTATTCCAAAAAAAATCCAAGAAGAGGGAAGACTCCCAGACTCTTTTTATGAGGCCAGCACCACCCCAATCCCAAAATCAGATAAAGACACAACAAAGAAAGAAAACTACAGGCCAGTATCACCAATGAACATAGATGCTAAAATCCTCAATAAAATATTGGCAAACCACAACGAGCAATACATTAAAAATATCATACACCATGATCAAGTGGGATTACCCCAGGGATGCAAATCAATAAATGTAATACATCACATAAATAAAAGGAAAGACAAAAATCACATGATAATATCAAGATGGCGGAAAAATATTGGTAAGGTACAGCATCTCAATAAAGATGTTAACACAATCTGTGCTTCCTGGTTGCGTATGTAATACGTTTATTTGTCAACTACTGAGTTGACCTATTGAATTGTTTAAGGTCCTGTTGATTCTTGAGTGAGTTTTATTAAAAGTTTTTTTTTTTTAATTTTAGGACATTGATCATTTTACCTATGTTTTAAAATTTATTGTCATAAAGTCACTCATAGTAAAGTAGTTATGTAATTTTAAATCTCTGTTGTATCCTTAGTTTAACAGACTTTATTCTTGCACTTAGCGACCTGTCTCCTCTGTTTATCATTGATCTAAGCAGATATTGTTTTATTGATCCTTTATTAATGTTTTGTGTTGTATTTTATTAAATTTCGATTTTATCTTTATTGTTTCTTTTATTCTATTTGTTTTTTTATTCTTTTTCTATCCCCTTAGGGTGGATGCTTTGCCCATTAATTTTCCATTTTTCTTAACTTGTAGAATATGCACTAGAATTATTAATTTATTTCAATGTACTGCTTTAGTTCCTTCTATTTTATGAGTTTTGATACATAGTGTGTTAATTTTAAGATATCAAATTCTACTTTTTTCTAATAATTCTTTAATAATTATTTTTCCATGGGCTTTGAAAGTGTTCATTTTTTCATTTTGTATGAAAAATTCAAATCTGTAGAAAAATTAAAAGACCAAAGCAATAAAACATTCATTTCTCCACAAGTTAACATCAACAAACATTAACATTTTTGTTCCGTGTATATTTTTTCCAAAGTGAGTGGCAAACACCATGATACTTCAATCCTAAATACTTCAGTATGTGTCTTTTAAAAATAAGAACCACTTCTTTTATAACCATAATATTATATTTACCCTTGGCAAGGTTAGTAAGAATTCTTATATCCAGTATCAGCCTTACTTAATTTTCTCTAATTGTTTCCAAAATGTCTTTTATAACTGTTTATTTTGGACCAAGATCCGATCCTAATAGTTTTATTTTGTTATGTTTTTTCTTTTTTGTCTCTTTCAGTCTGTTTTAGTCCCTCTACTTTCTTCCATCCATAGATACTGACTTCTAGAAGAGTTCCAGAGCGTCCTGTTCGGCATAAGGCACATTGTTTTCTTTGGGTGTCATTTATCTGATCCTCTATCTTCCATACTTCTTGTGAGTTGGAATGCATGTCAAAGGTCTTACTTAGATTATAATTAAACATTTTTTTCAAGAATACTTCAGTAATGATGTTATACACTTCTCATGAAGCATAATATAATGAGGAATCAGTCACATGATCTCCCCCTTGTATAAGATTTCTCCTTTGTAATTAGAAAAAAATCAGGAGGTAATATTTGGTACTGAATGAATATTCTGTTACCCATCAACCTTTTTACCTAATGGCTTTAGCATCTATTGGTAATCCTGATTTGGACCTGTCATTTCATTTGGGATTACAAACTGGTACTATTTCTGAGGTAAGATTCCTCTTCTCAAATGGATAAGCACTATAATTCCCCAACCAAAAAAAAAAAAAAGAGAGAGATTCTTTTGTTTTTAAAAAACCTTTGTATTAAGGGTTAATTTATTTGCAGTAAAATTCACCAGTTTGTATATGTACCATTTGATGAGTTTGACAAAATATACACAGTCTGTGACCACCACCACAATCATGATATAGAGTATTTCCTGCATGCCAGATACTTCTTTTGTGCCTCCTATAGTCCATCTCCTCTTTATCCCCAGCCCCAGACAACTGATCTGCCTCTGGTCTCTAGAGTTTTTAGAATCAAAAGGAATCAAACAAAAACCGGTCACAAAGTATGTTATTCTTTCACTTAGCATAGTGCCTTTGCGATTCATACATATTGTTACATTTAGCAATAGTCGCTTCCTTATTATTGCCAAGTAGCTTTTTATGGTATGGATGGATCTACCACAGGTTGTTTTCTACTTACAAATTGATGGAAATTTGGGATATTTCCAGTTTTGGGATTTTATGAATAACACTGCTATAAACACTTGTGTGCAAGCCTTGGTGTCAATACATTTTTACTTCTCTTGGGTAAATATCCAGGAGTGCGGTTACCAGATGGTCTTTTAAGTGCATTTTAACTTGACAAGCAATGACCAATTGGCTTTCCAGATTTGCTGTGTTATTCAGCGTTCCCATCATCTGTGTAAGAGAACTGCAGTTGCTCTACGTCATTTTCAATGCTTACCTTTGTTAGTCTTTGCCACATAGTTTGCAGCACAAGGTATTTAATCCCTTTATGATTCATTGCTTGATTAGTACACACTGAATACCTATCATGTGCCTGATCCTTACCTAGGTGCTGGGACACCCTGGGTATTATATTGTAAACAGACCATAAACAAGTTATTTAATAATTGATAAACTCTGTCATAGCTTTCCTAGATGTTCTTTGGGTTTTCTACGGAAACAATCATATCGGGAAACTATGACTAGCAAATCATTCTCTTCTTCTGGAAATACCTTCTCTGCTAGGCTCCTAGGGGAGCCCGCTCTCCTGGTTTGCCTTCTCTTTTACTGGCCACCAGTCGGGGTTCATCTTCAACTTCTTGACTTTTTACAGTTTGAATGCCTTTCAGGATTCAATCTGTGAACACTTTTTTTCCTACCTATACTCCCAGCCTTAATGACCTACCCCATCTGATGGATTTAATTTAACCATCTATGTGTTATACACTTCCCAAATTTACATCTCCACCCTGGACTGATACCCTGAACACAATACTTGAATATTCATTTGACTGCCTACTTAACATCTCATTTTGGTAGGTAAATGCCAATAATAACAATAACAAACACCAACACAAACCCAACTAACACAAACTTACCACATGTATTTATATCATACTTAAATCAGGGACTATTCTAAGTGCTTTATGTAAATTAACTATTTTTAAAATTTAACTTAATAGGCCTCTCAATCCTAATACATCCAAAACTGAACCCTTGTTCCTTCCACCAAAATTTATTCTCACCATTTCATCTTCTTCATTTTAACTAATAGCATCTCCATCATTTTGGCTGCTAAGACCCAACACTTGCAGTTATTCTTTAATCCTTCCTTTCTCCCCCTCCCCAAAACCCCTGTTCTGAGCAAATTTTATTGGCTCTAAATTCAGAACAATCCTAAACTGCCACATGTTCTCATTATCCTTCTTGCTGTGACCTGTCCACGCCATGCCCCTCACATAGATTCCTGCACTGGCCTGAGAACAGATCTACCACTTTCTTCCTTTTTTGCCTGTAATTAATTCACAACATGGTAGCCATAGTGATCCATTAAACAACATTCAGATCATAGAACTCCTCTGCTCACAACCCTATTTGTCAGTGTCCTCCAATATTATTCAGAGTGAAAACCAACGTCCTTAAGTTGTCCCATTCGGTCCTACCCATGACCTGTCCTCTAGGTCTACCCCCGTTAGCCTCTCCCCTCACTGTGTTCCATCCCTTCTGACTCATTGCCGTTCCTGGACCTGACCAGGCATATCTAAGTAGTTGTCCTTGGCTTGTATTTACTTACTGGGGAGAGTAACACTTGGACCTCAATTTACCTTACCTATCAAGTCACACTGATGTATATGATTTTAATCCTCAACTGTAAATGAAAACTTCACACCATTAGTATTCATGGCGTGCTCATAGTGCTGATGTAAGCACCACTGGGCTATAACATAAGTGGAAAACACAGTTCCTGTCTAGATAAGTGGGCGCTTAATGTGGCTTGGCCACATTTCTCAGCTACAGCATTAAGCAAAATAATGATTCAAACAGAGTTTTAAATTAAACTCTATTCAATTTCTATAATAAAGTATACCTTTTACTCCTATCTGAAAAAATGGCTTACAAATTTTCTCCTTCAACTTTTAAACTGGTGATTTGTTTACCCAACAAATTATTTCTCTGACAAATGTGTACTGTGTCATTCAGGGTAACTGAACATTCCCCAATACCTGAGAAAAATGGATAAAACCAGGAATGATTCAATTGGTTGTATTCTTTATGCTTTAAGACTTGTTTGTGTATATTTAGGACTACTGTTATTTTTATTATTAAAAAAAATTTTGCCACAATCCTTTTAAGCTTATCACCAGTAGAAACGTGTGGCTACACTAAAGTGGTACACTAAAATAGGTCAAAGTATACCATTGAAAGGAGCGCACTGTTTCACCTGCAGAATAAACTATTTTAGCTTAAAAAGTATCAGTTTTAGAATTATTTTCTAAAAAAATAGCATTGTGTTAAAAGGAATATTTCCATGAGAAAATGGAAAAAACATTATGAGGATTCTTTTTTTTTTGGAAGTATATTTTATTGATTATGTTATTACAGTTGTCCCAATTTTTCCCCGTTTGCTCCCCTCTGCCCGGAAAATGAAGCTAAACTGAGTTCAGCATTTTCTTATCCAAAGCAGATTTCCATTTTGTTTCCCAAATGCCAACAGGAGGCAAAGGGCCCAGCTTCTTTTCCAATTAGAAGCCAGTTCTCCCTCCATAAGCTTTATTCCCAAATGTACTTAGGAACCAACTTCTGACTCCGAGGGACTGTTAGTTCCAGCTCTTACCAGCCAATTACAATAATTTGGATATCTGTGCCAGTCTCCAGGTCAGCTTGATGATAAGATTAGAGGACCTGTTTGGTTCATTAGCAGAAATCTGTTCCACTCAGACACAGCAATGGGTGGTTTGGGGTGGTGGTGGTGGGGGGGTATGTCAGGGGCCCGCCAGGATGGGTTGGTTTTTCTTACTAGGAAGTGGGAAAGGAAAGCACTATTTCCTCTTTGGGATGCCCATTTCCCCCTTTTAATTCCTCTGTTGGGGCATACAGCAGAAGCCTCCAGGACCCCCCCTCAGGGCACGCGGTCCTTGTCGCCCCCTCGCCCCCTCGCCCCCTTGTCCCCTTACCCCCTCCTCCCCTTTCCTCCTCCCGGCTCCCACCGGCTTCCCCAACTCCGGCTGCAGGAGGAGATTTGTCAGAACCATTCGGTTGAGACTGATTATGATTGCAGCAGATGGGCTGTATTTGACAGCCCGATCCT